>JAWRYS010000505.1:0-225630 GCA_034769895.1 Magicicada septendecula
TAACCGAATAAAAGGAGTATACAACCAGTCTGAAATGAAACGATATCACGAAGAATAAAACCAGATATGAAAATTGAAGCAATCAACAATTTATTTTGTAAACAAGTAAAACGAAAATAAATTTGTTCTAGTGGGGGGGCTTTATGTAACGTTACATAACCCAGTCCCAAAAATGATAACTTAATTATCCTACCATAAAGGTCAGAAATGGGTATAATATACCTAGCTCTAAATTACTTTATATCACCAAACATTATAAACTATATTTAATTGATATAAAGTGTAACAAGTGAGTTATAGTGTACCCAGTGAGTAAATAAGTGACTTTGAAGGGAGCATCTTACAGACTTGTGCTGTAGATGTAGAAACAATTGATTATAATAGTAGACTGTATTGCTACTAACCAGTTATGTATTTTGTTTAATTATATTGTATGATTTGTATTGTGTAGGCAACTAAAATTTAGTACTAGGTTTAATTTATATTTAATAGAATAATTATGTTTGAATATAACATAACCCAGGGTTAAAAATAAAAGAGTTAAATATAAGATGATAATAAAAAATAAAATAATACTGTATGAGGAAAATGGCAGAAGAAAATAGTCCAGTGTAAGGATACTATAAGAAATTAATAAATAATATATAAATTCAATTAAAGGAAATAATAATATTAAAGACCTATATCTAAGGTTATAAGGAAATAAACGGAAAAACCTTAAATAAATCAAATTGGATAATAAACCAAAGTTAAAAGAATTATTTTTCTATAAATAAGAAATAAATTTATAATAATTAAAAACAGCCTATATACTCAAAAGTAAATAGAGGCACCAATAAAAAATGATATAAAAATTATTGGTTACTATGAGTAACGAGATAACATCATATGAATTAATTGTTAAAAACGATTGGAAACCGTTCGGTTGAGAAAAGTGATGTCACAAAAATTGTATTAAAACCATTTTAAAACTTTCGGAAATGGTGCAAAAATGGAATAAAAATTAACTCACAGTATCCACCTTATGTTCAAACTCCTTCAGATATCAAATATAACGAGCTTTACCCGATAAAAAGTGAAATAACCAATTCCAAGATCTGGCCTAGCTGAACCGCACTTCGAGTTTTTAGCGAGATTGTATCTTAGGGACCTTCAACGAAATTACAAAACAACTAGAACTACAACACTAGAAACAGCTCCATTCAAGTAAAAACTTCGAGGAAAGAGGTAATATAAACGTTATTAATCCTTATTAACCAAGAAAACCTCATATCAAATTGTGGTGCAGTTACAATATTTCGTAAATGATTCCATGTGTATAATAAAGAAATAATCTGCACTCTTGCGGACAAATCGCCACTACATACTATGAAATAAACCAAAAATTCGAAATTTATTAATTTTTATCTTGTAAAGCGTAGTATATAATTATTCATTTCTGACCGTCTCATAACACAAAGAACTTCCTTAACCCTGGGGAAATTAATAAAAATGAATTATATGTTGTTTAATGTCTAATCAAGGATAAAATTATCAAATCATAAAAAATATATTTTATGATAATTCAAATGTTTACCTAACTAAATCGATCCAATGTATTATTGACTGGAAAAGATCGATTATAATATTTGTATACTGGAAGAAGAGGAAATCAGTGTATTATACAAATAAATACTCTGAATATTTTTATGTTAAATAATCAATCGTGTATTCTTTATTGTAGAGGGTAGTTGTTGTAGATTTTCAGTAAGCCAAGAAGAGGACTATCCACCGGGGAGTATTATCGAACTGTGGTGTTTGGTTAACCTAAAATTTTGAGGTTGATGTCAAAATCAGCTGATCTTATGAACAGCGAATTTTAAAAATAAGAAATTGTATAATCTGGGTGTAACAAAATTGTTCTTACTCTCTCTTCTAACTAAGATTAAACAACTTCCTTAATCTCTACCAAATCACACACACTCGATTTTTGTTTCTTTTGGTAAACTTCACATCCGATTGATTTGAACATTAGTAAATATAATTCCTAAGTGACGTCGCAAAAAGGTACTCTGACCGCTCCGAGATTTTCAAAAGAAGGACGTCACACCTTTATGCAGAATACGTTACAGAATGACGTACTAACATGGGGCTTAATTAGGAAAGCGTAACAAATAAACAGATACTTTTGAGATACCCGCAGACGTTACAGAATGGCGCTCAACGTAAAAGGGCTGTAATTAGAAAAGAATTTTGAGATATTTAACAAAATAATATAACAAAAAATCTAATTATCGTCGGCAGTTATGAGAAAACAAGAAATGCATAATACCAGAGGCAGATCGAAGAAGAGGGCAGAAGAAAAGGAGAAGGAAGAAGGTGGACAGGAACGAGAGATAGAAATAGTTACGGACGATGAAATGGAACAACCAATGGGTGATAAAGAAGAAACTGAAGCAATTATGAACACGGAAAAGGAAATAGTTGAAGAGGATGCCCAAGGGGACCAACCAGACAAAGCGGTAGCCAGAGAAGAACCTAATTGGCAAGACATGATGAAATTTATGGCTGAACAATTTAGAAAACAGGAGGAAAACTCAAAGCAAATCAATGAGGAAAATAAGGAAAATTTTAGGAGACAGGAGGAAAAATTTGACAAAATAGATGAGAACTCAAGGAAACAAAATGAAACCTTGAGCGAAAAATTTGACAAAATAGATGAAAACTTTAGGAAACAGGAGGAGAACTCAAGGAAGCAAAATGAGACCTTGAGGGACAGTTTAAAACAAATTGAGAAAATAAACGAAGAAAATTTAAAACAATTTGAGGGTAAAATGGAGAATTTCAATAAGGAGTTAAGAGAAAACTCGAGAGTAAAATTGAAATGGTCAGTAATACACTTAGCCAAAGAGTAGATAAGTACAAGGAGGAGGCAGAAAAGAAAATAGTAGAAACCAATCAAAGATTAGATAAAACAGAAGAAAAAATGGAACAAATTAAAACCGGAATAGATGCCCGAATGGACCGAGAGGAACAAAGTAATCAAGTTCGTATAATGGCCATACGCCAAGACAACAATGACCAATTAGATAGTATAAAAAGCAGTCTAAACTGTAAATTCACGGATTTTCACGAAACAGTAGAGAATGTCAAGAATCAGTTCCATAGCCAAGTAGAGAGATTAGATAATTTGCAACAAATACAAACAAATTTACAAGGGGATGTAGATAGAATAGGTTCCAGATCTACAACACTCAACATGCTATCCAAGATAGTAGGGAAAGTGTAAACTTTCGGGATTATCGCAGAAACCCGCCTTGAATTTTTAGGGAGAGTAGATGAAATTTTGAATAGATCAAAGGAGAACCGATGGAACATGATCAAAGGTATATTAGACGAATCTTTCAAAAACATTAACGATAATTGGTGGACTGTAATCAGGAACGGACATCCACAGAAACACGAAACTAAGGATATACAAATCAATAATAAGACCCATCCTAACATATGGTTGCGAAACGTGTATCCTGAACTCCAAGGCAGCAAACACTCTCGATACCTTTGAAAGAAAAATATTACGAAGAATCCTGGGACCAGTTAATGACGTACATGGCTGGAGAATAAGATATAACTATGAATTGTATCAAATGTATAAAGAACCACCGTTAACACGGTACATAAAACTACAGCGTCTAAGGTGGGCTGGTCATGTAGCCAGGATGGGAGAAGAAAGGATACCACAAAAACTATTGTATACCAGAATCCATGGAAAAAGACCAGTGGGAAGACCAAGGAGAAGATGGGAGGATGCGGTGGATGAGGATGCAAGAGAGATATTAAAAGTGCGTTCCTGGAGGAGGATGGCTGCAGACAGAGGAGAATGGGGGGAAAAATTGAAGGAGGCCAGGGCCCAACAAGGGCTGTAGTGCTATAGAAAGAAGAAGAAGAAAGAAAGAAATCAGGAACGAGGTGTGTGATTATGGGAGTTTCAAAACAATGTTCAAACTTAAGTACACCCTGGTCGGAGTCAGTGCAAAACATTATTAGAGACGATATCTGTCATGGTAGTATGACCGCAATATAGGACAAACACCTACTGCTTATTTTTTGGGAAGATGTGTGTGGCAAAATATTTAGACCCAAAGATCCCTGAAGAGTGTTTGGTGACCAAGATTGCGTATCACTTCGAGGAAAAGATTATAAGCGCACGATTAAGTGGACAAATAAAAACTATTGGAGGCATGGAAACGCTACTAGAGAATTATGAACAAGAATCTTATTACAGGAGGAGTAGATGGAGGTCAGGGAATACCGAGGAGCGGAAAAATGAACCACCTAGAGATAATCGACCTAGAGTAAATTATGTACGTGCCAATAACAATTATTTTAATAACAGGTATCGAGGAAGATGGCAAAATTATAACAATCGAAATTATAGAAATAATTCTTATCAGAGAGAAGAAGGTCCACAAAGAAGAAGGAGTGAAGAAGAACCTAGATTCAGAGATAGTGATGAAGAAAGAAGACCAGTAAACAATATTCAACATAACGAAAATGTTGAACCAAATAACAATAATGATGGAAATCGGGAAACGGGTACCAGCAGTGAGAAGATGTGACTGCCCGTCACTGCTAGAAACAACCGGGCACAGAATTTACCACAGACCTAATCATAATAAGAAATTAAACAGATCAATAACAATTATCAGAAATCATTTTTTTTAAAATATACGGGCGGAGTTAATGGAAGAAAGAGCAATTAAAGAGTCATCACCAAACAATGATATAGTCTATATACAAATAAAATTAAATGGAGTGTTAGCAGAGGCCATGATTGATACAGGAGCAAATATTTTAATTATTGATCAATTAGAACTGGACCGGATTACTGAACTAACTACTGAGAGAATACCTACTTTACCAATTAATAATTTAACAATTATTGGCGCCACTGGGAAGCAAAATAAAACAATCAGAAAACAAGTGTCTTTGAATGTTACTACTAGTGGAATAGGAATACCTATGGGATTTTTAGTAGCTAAAGGGCTACCTTTTAGAGTGTTAATAGGGTGTGATATGTTACGGCGACACACTGCAATTATAAATCTGGCCAGGGGTATAGTAACCTTGAGCACAGAAGAAGGTGAGTTAGCGGCTGAGATAATTGGTAGCCAAAGTGCCCCTCAGTGTCCGAGTTCATTTTTTATTAGGGAGGATAATAAATTAACCCTAGGTAAAAATACAGACGTAACAGAATCAAAGATTTGGCAAGAGAAGATAGAAGAGATAATCGAGTTTCAAAATAGGCAGGCCCAGGAAATAATGAATGTAGAACAAAAACAACAGCTTATAAAAATTTATAATAAATATAAATCAGTATTCTCAGAGTCACCAGGAAAAGCAAAAAACTTCCTGTGTGAACTAAAGTTCAAAGAAAATGTAAATTTTAATAAACGGTCATACCCCATTGCTCAAGCTTTGAAAGAGGCAGCAAGAAAAGAAATTCGAAGAATGGTATTGGAAGATATAATTGAAAGAAGTAGTTCTCCGTATACTAGCCCATTGGTAGCTATACTGAAGAAAGATGGTCAAGTAAGACTATGCCTTGATGCTCGGGAGTTGAATAAAATGCTCATTAACGATCGCACGTCTCCAGGTGAGATTGAAGAAATAATGAAAAAATTCTATGGATGTAAGTACATGAGTACTTGGGATGCAGTCTGTGGATATTGGCAAATAGAGTTGCACCCTAACAGCAGACAATATGTTGCTTTCATATTCGAAGGACGAAATTATCATTTAAAAGTTTGCCTTTCGGATTGGTAAATTCTGTGGCCGTGTTCATCCAATGCATGGATCAAATTTTGGGTAAGGAAGTTTTAGATTTTACTACAATATATGTTGATGACATATTAATTACGTCTTGTACATGGGAGGAACATTGTAATAGAGTGGAAACAGTGTTAAATAAACTGTTACAATATAATATAACTTTGAAACTGGATAAATCTAAATTTATCACACATGAATTACCATTTTTAGGATTCATTCTGTCCGCTACTGGAATTAAACCATCTCCTGAGAAGGTAAAGGCTATCCAAGATTTTCCTAAACCAAAAAACTTAAAACAACTACAATCCTTTCTGGTGATCTGCAACTATTACAGGAAATTTCAACAGAATTATTCAGAAGTAACAGCCAAATTCCAATATTTACTTTCGAAGAAAAACAAGTGGAAATGGGAAGAAAGAGAAGATAATAATTTTAAAATAATAAAAAATAAATTTCTGGACAGCATCATGTTACACCACCCAAATTTTAATAAACGTTTTTTCATAAATTGTGATGCTAGCAACATTAGCCTTGAAGTGAGCTATATCAGGAAGATGAGGAAGGAAATCATGAGGTCATCAGTTTTGCAAGCAGAGTACTGAGTAGTTGTGAGAGGAATTATACAGTAACTGAAAAAGAACTGCTGAGTGTTGTGTTCTCATGTATAAAATTTCGAACATTTATATTGGGATACCCAGTAACCATAAGAACCGATCATAGATCAATTTCATTTTTAAAAAATTGTAAACTTAACCACGGCAGACTCACCAGATGGGTATTAATACTTCAAGAGTATAATTTAGACTGGGAATATATCCCAGGTAAGAAGAATGTAATAGCAGACCGATTGTCACGGATTAACCTAGAAAAGGAACTTGTGAAATAGAACCAGAGAGTATTGGAAAGATATATTACATTATCAAAATGAAAAAGGAGTTACAAGATATAATTAACAAAATAAAAACAGATCAGCAAATGGACACTAAATTAACAAAAATTAAGGACCGGATATTACAAAGTGATCCTATAATAACGAAATTTTTCTGTGTTTATGAAGAAATCCTTTTTATCCGTCCAACCATTAAGGATCATGTGTGGAAAATGTATATGCCAGAAGCAACAGAAGTAGCCCTAATAAAGAACTACCATGAAAGATATGGTCACATGGGACCACTCAAAGTTATTAAAGCTTTATCTGAACACTGTTATGTAAAAGCCATAAATAAGAGAGTAAGATTAATAGTAAAAAACTGCAACATATGCCAGCTAGTAAAAATAAATAACGAGAAGAGAACGGGAGTCATGATTACAATAAAATCTAACAGTAAACTTGAAAAGACATTCTTAGATATATGTGGACCTTTTCCCAGAAGTGGAGGGAGACATAAATTTAAATATATAATTATTATATTTGATCATTATACCAAATATACAAAACTCTACGCTATCAGTAGAGCCACTACGAAGAAAATTTTAGAAGTAATCATTCAAAAATACTTACCTGAGGTGGGAAAACCGGAAACCATAATAACTGATCATGGAACGCAATTTCGAGGTAAAAGGTGGAAAGAAGAATTGAGGAAATGGCAAATAAGGACATACAAAACATCAGTATACCACCCTAGTAGTAATCCTGCCGAACGCATATTAAGGGAAGTTGGTAGAATTCTACGTACATACTGTCACCAAGAACATAAAAAATGGAGCCAGTACATTGAACCAGCAGAGACTTTCCTTAATTGGTCATACCATGACACTATCGGAACCAGCCCTTATCAGGTAATGTTTGATAAACCACCACCAAGAGAAATCACATCGTTAATAAATTTTCCTCCAGGAGAGAGAGTGGAGTTCAATAAAGTCGAAATGCACAACAGATTGTTGCATAAAGTGGAACTTCAACAAAAAAGGGATCAAGATAAAAGGAAAAGGTTAGATACATACCAAATGGGAGATAAGGTATTAATAAAAAATAGACAACTACCCAGTTCTATAGAGGGTATTGCGAGGAAGTTACTTTTACTTTATACTGGACCTTACATCATAACCCAGGTGAAGGGGAATAATACATATGAAATCAAAGCAATTAACAATAACCGAATAAAAGGAGTATACAACCAGTCTGAAATGAAACGATATCACGAAGAATAAAACCAGATATGAAAATTGAAGCAATCAACAATTTATTTTGTAAACAAGTAAAACGAAAATAAATTTGTTCTAGTGGGGGGGCTTTATGTAACGTTACATAACCCAGTCCCAAAAATGATAACTTAATTATCCTACCATAAAGGTCAGAAATGGGTATAATATACCTAGCTCTAAATTACTTTATATCACCAAACATTATAAACTATATTTAATTGATATAAAGTGTAACAAGTGAGTTATAGTGTACCCAGTGAGTAAATAAGTGACTTTGAAGGGAGCATCTTACAGACTTGTGCTGTAGATGTAGAAACAATTGATTATAATAGTAGACTGTATTGCTACTAACCAGTTATGTATTTTGTTTAATTATTGTATGATTTGTATTGTGTAGGCAACTAAAATTTAGTACCTAGGTTTAATTTTATATTTAATAGAATAATTATGTTTGAATATAACATAACCCAGGGTTAAAAATAAAAGAGTTAAATATAAGATGATAATAAAAAATAAAATAATACTGTATGAGGAAAATGGCAGAAGAAAATAGTCCAGTGTAAGGATACTATAAGAAATTAATAAATAATATATAAATTCAATTAAAGGAAATAATAATATTAAAGACCTATATCTAAGGTTATAAGGAAATAAACGGAAAAACCTTAAATAAATCAAATTGGATAATAAACCAAAGTTAAAAAGAATTATTTTTCTATAAATAAGAAATAAATTTATAATAATTAAAAACAGCCTATATACTCAAAAGTAAATAGAGGCACCAATAAAAAATGATATAAAAATTATTGGTTACTATGAGTAACGAGATAACATCATATGAATTAATTGTTAAAAACGATTGGAAACCGTTCGGTTGAGAAAAGTGATGTCACAAAAATTGTATTAAAACCATTTTAAAACTTTCGGAAATGGTGCAAAAATGGAATAAAAATTAACTCACAGTATCCACCTTATGTTCAAACTCCTTCAGATATCAAATATAACGAGCTTTACCCGATAAAAAAGTGAAATAACCAATTCCAAGATCTGGCCTAGCTGAACCGCACTTCGAGTTTTTAGCGAGATTGTATCTTAGGGACCTTCAACGAAATTACAAAACAACTAGAACTACAACACTAGAAACAGCTCCATTCAAGTAAAAACTTCGAGGAAAGAGGTAATATAAACGTTATTAATCCTTATTAACCAAGAAAACCTCATATCAAATTGTGGTGCAGTTACAATATTTCGTAAATGATTCCATGTGTATAATAAAGAAATAATCTGCACTCTTGCGGACAAATCCGCCACTACATACTATGAAATAAACCAAAAATTCGAAATTTATTAATTTTTATCTTGTAAAGCGTAGTATATAATTATTCATTTCTGACCGTCTCATAACACAAAGAACTTCCTTAACCCTGGGGAAATTAATAAAAATGAATTATATGTTGTTTAATGTCTAATCAAGGATAAAATTATCAAATCATAAAAAATATATTTTATGATAATTCAAATGTTTACCTAACTAAATCGATCCAATGTATTATTGACTGGAAAAGATCGATTATAATATTTGTATACTGGAAGAAGAGGAAATCAGTGTATTATACAAATAAATACTCTGAATATTTTATGTTAAATAATCAATCGTGTATTCTTTATTGTAGAGGGTAGTTGTTGTAGATTTTCAGTAAGCCAAGAAGAGGACTATCCACCGGGGAGTATTATCGAACTGTGGTGTTTGGTTAACCTAAAATTTTGAGGTTGATGTCAAAATCAGCTGATCTTATGAACAGCGAATTTTAAAAATAAGAAATTGTATAATCTGGGTGTAACAAAATTGTTCTTACTCTCTCTTCTAACTAAGATTAAACAACTTCCTTAATCTCTACCAAATCACACACACTCGATTTTTGTTTCTTTTGGTAAACTTCACATCCGATTGATTTGAACATTAGTAAATATAATTCCTAAGTGACGTCGCAAAAAGGTACTCTGACCGCTCCGAGATTTTCAAAAGAAGGACGTCACACCTTTATGCAGAATACGTTACAGAATGACGTACTAACATGGGGCTTAATTAGGAAAGCGTAACAAATAAACAGATACTTTTGAGATACCCGCAGACGTTACAGAATGGCGCTCAACGTAAAAGGGCTGTAATTAGAAAAGAATTTTGAGATATTTAACAAAATAATATAACAAAAAATCTAATTATCGTCGGCAGTTATGAGAAAACAAGAAATGCATAATACCAGAGGCAGATCGAAGAAGAGGGCAGAAGAAAAGGAGAAGGAAGAAGGTGGACAGGAACGAGAGATAGAAATAGTTACGGACGATGAAATGGAACAACCAATGGGTGATAAAGAAGAAACTGAAGCAATTATGAACACGGAAAAGGAAATAGTTGAAGAGGATGCCCAAGGGGACCAACCAGACAAAGCGGTAGCCAGAGAAGAACCTAATTGGCAAGACATGATGAAATTTATGGCTGAACAATTTAGAAAACAGGAGGAAAACTCAAAGCAAATCAATGAGGAAAATAAGGAAAATTTTAGGAGACAGGAGGAAAAATTTGACAAAATAGATGAGAACTCAAGGAAACAAAATGAAACCTTGAGCGAAAAATTTGACAAAATAGATGAAAACTTTAGGAAACAGGAGGAGAACTCAAGGAAGCAAAATGAGACCTTGAGGGACAGTTTAAAACAAATTGAGAAAATAAACGAAGAAAATTTAAAACAATTTGAGGGTAAAATGGAGAATTTCAATAAGGAGTTAAGAGAAAACTCGAGAGTAAAATTGAAATGGTCAGTAATACACTTAGCCAAAGAGTAGATAAGTACAAGGAGGAGGCAGAAAAGAAAATAGTAGAAACCAATCAAAGATTAGATAAAACAGAAGAAAAAATGGAACAAATTAAAACCGGAATAGATGCCCGAATGGACCGAGAGGAACAAAGTAATCAAGTTCGTATAATGGCCATACGCCAAGACAACAATGACCAATTAGATAGTATAAAAAGCAGTCTAAACTGTAAATTCACGGATTTTCACGAAACAGTAGAGAATGTCAAGAATCAGTTCCATAGCCAAGTAGAGAGATTAGATAATTTGCAACAAATACAAACAAATTTACAAGGGGATGTAGATAGAATAGGTTCCAGATCTACAACACTCAACATGCTATCCAAGATAGTAGGGAAAGTGTAAACTTTCGGGATTATCGCAGAAACCCGCCTTGAATTTTTAGGGAGAGTAGATGAAATTTTGAATAGATCAAAGGAGAACCGATGGAACATGATCAAAGGTATATTAGACGAATCTTTCAAAAACATTAACGATAATTGGTGGACTGTAATCAGGAACGGACATCCACAGAAACACGAAACTAAGGATATACAAATCAATAATAAGACCCATCCTAACATATGGTTGCGAAACGTGTATCCTGAACTCCAAGGCAGCAAACACTCTCGATACCTTTGAAAGAAAAATATTACGAAGAATCCTGGGACCAGTTAATGACGTACATGGCTGGAGAATAAGATATAACTATGAATTGTATCAAATGTATAAAGAACCACCGTTAACACGGTACATAAAACTACAGCGTCTAAGGTGGGCTGGTCATGTAGCCAGGATGGGAGAAGAAAGGATACCACAAAAACTATTGTATACCAGAATCCATGGAAAAAGACCAGTGGGAAGACCAAGGAGAAGATGGGAGGATGCGGTGGATGAGGATGCAAGAGAGATATTAAAAGTGCGTTCCTGGAGGAGGATGGCTGCAGACAGAGGAGAATGGGGGGAAAAATTGAAGGAGGCCAGGGCCCAACAAGGGCTGTAGTGCTATAGAAAGAAGAAGAAGAAGAAGAATCAGGAACGAGGTGTGTGATTATGGGAGTTTCAAAACAATGTTCAAACTTAAGTACACCCTGGTCGGAGTCAGTGCAAAACATTATTAGAGACGATATCTGTCATGGTAGGTATGACCGCAATATAGGACAAACACCTACTGCTTATTTTTTGGGGAAGGTGTGTGTGGCAAAATATTTAGACCCAAAGATCCCTGAAGAGTGTTTGGTGACCAAGATTGCGTATCACTTCGAGGAAAAGATTATAAGCGCACGATTAAGTGGACAAATAAAAACTATTGGAGGCATGGAAACGCTACTAGAGAATTATGAACAAGAATCTTATTACAGGAGGAGTAGATGGAGGTCAGGGAATACCGAGGAGCGGAAAAATGAACCACCTAGAGATAATCGACCTAGAGTAAATTATGTACGTGCCAATAACAATTATTTTAATAACAGGTATCGAGGAAGATGGCAAAATTATAACAATCGAAATTATAGAAATAATTCTTATCAGAGAGAAGAAGGTCCACAAAGAAGAAGGAGTGAAGAAGAACCTAGATTCAGAGATAGTGATGAAGAAAGAAGACCAGTAAAACAATATTCAACATAACGAAAATGTTGAACCAAATAACAATAATGATGGAAATCGGGGAAACGGGTACCAGCAGTGAGAAGATGTGACTGCCCGTCACTGCTAGAAACAACCGGGCACAGAATTTACCACAGACCTAATCATAATAAGAAATTAAACAGATCAATAACAATTATCAGAAATCATTTTTTTAAAAATATACGGGCGGAGTTAATGGAAGAAAGAGCAATTAAAGAGTCATCACCAAACAATGATATAGTCTATATACAAATAAAATTAAATGGAGTGTTAGCAGAGGCCATGATTGATACAGGAGCAAATATTTTAATTATTGATCAATTAGAACTGGACCGGATTACTGAACTAACTACTGAGAGAATACCTACTTTACCAATTAATAATTTAACAATTATTGGCGCCACTGGGAAGCAAAATAAAACAATCAGAAAACAAGTGTCTTTGAATGTTACTACTAGTGGAATAGGAATACCTATGGGATTTTTAGTAGCTAAAGGGCTACCTTTTAGAGTGTTAATAGGGTGTGATATGTTACGGCGACACACTGCAATTATAAATCTGGCCAGGGGTATAGTAACCTTGAGCACAGAAGGTGAGTTAGCGGCTGAGATAATTGGTAGCCAAAGTGCCCCTCAGTGTCCGAGTTCATTTTTTATTAGGGAGGATAATAAATTAACCCTAGGTAAAAATACAGACGTAACAGAATCAAAGATTTGGCAAGAGAAGATAGAAGAGATAATCGAGTTTCAAAATAGGCAGGCCCAGGAAATAATGAATGTAGAACAAAAACAACAGCTTATAAAAATTTATAATAAATATAAATCAGTATTCTCAGAGTCACCAGGAAAAGCAAAAAACTTCCTGTGTGAACTAAAGTTCAAAGAAAATGTAAATTTTAATAAACGGTCATACCCCATTGCTCAAGCTTTGAAAGAGGCAGCAAGAAAAGAAATTCGAAGAATGATATTGGAAGATATAATTGAAAGAAGTAGTTCTCCGTATACTAGCCCATTGGTAGCTATACTGAAGAAAGATGGTCAAGTAAGACTATGCCTTGATGCTCGGGAGTTGAATAAAATGCTCATTAACGATCGCACGTCTCCAGGTGAGATTGAAGAAATAATGAAAAAATTCTATGGATGTAAGTACATGAGTACTTGGGATGCAGTCTGTGGATATTGGCAAATAGAGTTGCACCCTAACAGCAGACAATATGTTGCTTTCATATTCGAAGGACGAAATTATCATTTAAAAGTTTGCCTTTCGGATTGGTAAATTCTGTGGCCGTGTTCATCCAATGCATGGATCAAATTTTGGGTAAGGAAGTTTTAGATTTTACTACAATATATGTTGATGACATATTAATTACGTCTTGTACATGGGAGGAACATTGTAATAGAGTGGAAACAGTGTTAAATAAACTGTTACAATATAATATAACTTTGAAACTGGATAAATCTAAATTTATCACACATGAATTACCATTTTTAGGATTCATTCTGTCCGCTACTGGAATTAAACCATCTCCTGAGAAGGTAAAGGCTATCCAAGATTTTCCTAAACCAAAAAACTTAAAACAACTACAATCCTTTCTGGTGATCTGCAACTATTACAGGAAATTTCAACAGAATTATTCAGAAGTAACAGCCAAATTCCAATATTTACTTTCGAAGAAAAACAAGTGGAAATGGGAAGAAAGTGAAGATAATAATTTTAAAATAATAAAAAATAAATTTCTGGACAGCATCATGTTACACCACCCAAATTTTAATAAACGTTTTTTCATAAATTGTGATGCTAGCAACATTAGCCTTGGAAGTGAGCTATATCAGGAAGATGAGGAAGGAAATCATGAGGTCATCAGTTTTGCAAGCAGAGTACTGAGTAGTTGTGAGAGGAATTATACAGTAACTGAAAAAGAACTGCTGAGTGTTGTGTTCTCATGTATAAAATTTCAAACATTTATATTGGGATACCCAGTAACCATAAGAACCGATCATAGATCAATTTCATTTTTAAAAAATTGTAAACTTAACCACGGCAGACTCACCAGATGGGTATTAATACTTCAAGAGTATAATTTAGACTGGGAATATATCCCGGGTAAGAAGAATGTAATAGCAGACCGATTGTCACGGATTAACCTAGAAAAAGGAACTTGTGAAATAGAACCAGAGAGTATTGGAAAGATATATTACATTATCAAAATGAAAAAGGAGTTACAAGATATAATTAACAAAATAAAAACAGATCAGCAAATGGACACTAAATTAACAAAAATTAAGGACCGGATATTACAAAGTGATCCTATAATAACGAAATTTTTCTGTGTTTATGAAGAAATCCTTTTTATCCGTCCAACCATTAAGGATCATGTGTGGAAAATGTATATGCCAGAAGCAACAGAAGTAGCCCTAATAAAGAACTACCATGAAAGATATGGTCACATGGGACCACTCAAAGTTATTAAAGCTTTATCTGAACACTGTTATGTAAAAGCCATAAATAAGAGAGTAAGATTAATAGTAAAAAACTGCAACATATGCCAGCTAGTAAAAATAAATAACGAGAAGAGAACGGGAGCCATGATTACAATAAAATCTAACAGTAAACTTGAAAAGACATTCTTAGATATATGTGGACCTTTTCCCAGAAGTGGAGGGAGACATAAATTTAAATATATAATTATTATATTTGATCATTATACCAAATATACAAAACTCTACGCTATCAGTAGAGCTACTACGAAGAAAATTTTAGAAGTAATCATTCAAAAATACTTACCTGAGGTGGGAAAACCGGAAACCATAATAACTGATCATGGAAAGCAATTTCGAGGTAAAAGGTGGAAAGAAGAATTGAGGAAATGGCAAATAAGGACATACAAAACATCAGTATACCACCCTAGTAGTAATCCTGCCGAACGCATATTAAGGGAAGTTGGTAGAATTCTACGTACATACTGTCACCAAGAACATAAAAAATGGAGCCAGTACATTGAACCAGCAGAGACTTTCCTTAATTGGTCATACCATGACACTATCGGAACCAGCCCTTATCAGGTAATGTTTGATAAACCACCACCAAGAGAAATCACATCGTTAATAAATTTTCCTCCAGGAGAGAGAGTGGAGTTCAATAAAGTCGAAATGCACAACAGATTGTTGCATAAAGTGGAACTTCAACAAAAAAGGGATCAAGATAAAAGGAAAAGGTTAGATACATACCAAATGGGAGATAAGGTATTAATAAAAAATAGACAACTACCCAGTTCTATAGAGGGTATTGCGAGGAAGTTACTTTTACTTTATACTGGACCTTACATCATAACCCAGGTGAAGGGGAATAATACATATGAAATCAAAGCAATTAACAATAACCGAATAAAAGGAGTATACAACCAGTCTGAAATGAAACGATATCACGAAGAATAAAACCAGATATGAAAATTGAAGCAATCAACAATTTATTTTGTAAACAAGTAAAACGAAAATAAATTTGTTCTAGTGGGGGGGCTTTATGTAACGTTACATAACCCAGTCCCAAAAATGATAACTTAATTATCCTACCATAAAGGTCAGAAATGGGTATAATATACCTAGCTCTAAATTACTTTATATCACCAAACATTATAAACTATATTTAATTGATATAAAGTGTAACAAGTGAGTTATAGTGTACCCAGTGAGTAAATAAGTGACTTTGAAGGGAGCATCTTACAGACTTGTGCTGTAGATGTAGAAACAATTGATTATAATAGTAGACTGTATTGCTACTAACCAGTTATGTATTTTGTTTAATTATTGTATGATTTGTATTGTGTAGGCAACTAAAATTTAGTACCTAGGTTTAATTTTATATTTAATAGAATAATTATGTTTGAATATAACATAACCCAGGGTTAAAAATAAAAGAGTTAAATATAAGATGATAATAAAAAATAAAATAATACTGTATGAGGAAAATGGCAGAAGAAAATAGTCCAGTGTAAGGATACTATAAGAAATTAATAAATAATATATAAATTCAATTAAAGGAAATAATAATATTAAAGACCTATATCTAAGGTTATAAGGAAATAAACGGAAAAACCTTAAATAAATCAAATTGGATAATAAACCAAAGTTAAAAAGAATTATTTTTCTATAAATAAGAAATAAATTTATAATAATTAAAAACAGCCTATATACTCAAAAGTAAATAGAGGCACCAATAAAAAATGATATAAAAATTATTGGTTACTATGAGTAACGAGATAACATCATATGAATTAATTGTTAAAAACGATTGGAAACCGTTCGGTTGAGAAAAGTGATGTCACAAAAATTGTATTAAAACCATTTTAAAACTTTCGGAAATGGTGCAAAAATGGAATAAAAATTAACTCACAGTATCCACCTTATGTTCAAACTCCTTCAGATATCAAATATAACGAGCTTTACCCGATAAAAAAGTGAAATAACCAATTCCAAGATCTGGCCTAGCTGAACCGCACTTCGAGTTTTTAGCGAGATTGTATCTTAGGGACCTTCAACGAAATTACAAAACAACTAGAACTACAACACTAGAAACAGCTCCATTCAAGTAAAAACTTCGAGGAAAGAGGTAATATAAACGTTATTAATCCTTATTAACCAAGAAAACCTCATATCAAATTGTGGTGCAGTTACAATATTTCGTAAATGATTCCATGTGTATAATAAAGAAATAATCTGCACTCTTGCGGACAAATCCGCCACTACATACTATGAAATAAACCAAAAATTCGAAATTTATTAATTTTTATCTTGTAAAGCGTAGTATATAATTATTCATTTCTGACCGTCTCATAACACAAAGAACTTCCTTAACCCTGGGGAAATTAATAAAAATGAATTATATGTTGTTTAATGTCTAATCAAGGATAAAATTATCAAATCATAAAAAATATATTTTATGATAATTCAAATGTTTACCTAACTAAATCGATCCAATGTATTATTGACTGGAAAAGATCGATTATAATATTTGTATACTGGAAGAAGAGGAAATCAGTGTATTATACAAATAAATACTCTGAATATTTTATGTTAAATAATCAATCGTGTATTCTTTATTGTAGAGGGTAGTTGTTGTAGATTTTCAGTAAGCCAAGAAGAGGACTATCCACCGGGGAGTATTATCGAACTGTGGTGTTTGGTTAACCTAAAATTTTGAGGTTGATGTCAAAATCAGCTGATCTTATGAACAGCGAATTTTAAAAATAAGAAATTGTATAATCTGGGTGTAACAAAATTGTTCTTACTCTCTCTTCTAACTAAGATTAAACAACTTCCTTAATCTCTACCAAATCACACACACTCGATTTTTGTTTCTTTTGGTAAACTTCACATCCGATTGATTTGAACATTAGTAAATATAATTCCTAAGTGACGTCGCAAAAAGGTACTCTGACCGCTCCGAGATTTTCAAAAGAAGGACGTCACACCTTTATGCAGAATACGTTACAGAATGACGTACTAACATGGGGCTTAATTAGGAAAGCGTAACAAATAAACAGATACTTTTGAGATACCCGCAGACGTTACAGAATGGCACTCAACGTAAAAGGGCTGTAATTAGAAAAGAATTTTGAGATATTTAACAAAATAATATAACAAAAAATCTAATTATCGTCGGCAGTTATGAGAAAACAAGAAATGCATAATACCAGAGGCAGATCGAAGAAGAGGGCAGAAGAAAAGGAGAAGGAAGAAGGTGGACAGGAACGAGAGATAGAAATAGTTACGGACGATGAAATGGAACAACCAATGGGTGATAAAGAAGAAACTGAAGCAATTATGAACACGGAAAAGGAAACAGTTGAAGAGGATGCCCAAGGGGACCAACCAGACAAAGCGGTAGCCAGAGAAGAACCTAATTGGCAAGACATGATGAAATTTATGGCTGAACAATTTAGAAAACAGGAGGAAAACTCAAAGCAAATCAATGAGGAAAATAAGGAAAATTTTAGGAGACAGGAGGAAAAATTTGACAAAATAGATGAGAACTCAAGGAAACAAAATGAAACCTTGAGCGAAAAATTTGACAAAATAGATGAAAACTTTAGGAAACAGGAGGAGAACTCAAGGAAGCAAAATGAGACCTTGAGGGACAGTTTAAAACAAATTGAGAAAATAAACAAAGAAAATTTAAAACAATTTGAGGGTAAAATGGAGAATTTCAATAAGGAGTTAAGAGAAAACTCGAGAGTAAAATTGAAATGGTCAGTAATACACTTAGCCAAAGAGTAGATAAGTACAAGGAGGAGGCAGAAAAGAAAATAGTAGAAACCAATCAAAGATTAGATAAAACAGAAGAAAAAATGGAACAAATTAAAACCGGAATAGATGCCCGAATGGACCGAGAGGAACAAAGTAATCAAGTTCGTATAATGGCCATACGCCAAGACAACAATGACCAATTAGATAGTATAAAAAGCAGTCTAAACTGTAAATTCACGGATTTTCACGAAACAGTAGAGAATGTCAAGAATCAGTTCCATAGCCAAGTAGAGAGAATAGATAATTTGCAACAAATACAAACAAATTTACAAGGGGATGTAGATAGAATAGGTTCCAGATCTACAACACTCAACATGCTATCCAAGATAGTAGGGAAAGTGTAAACTTTCGGGATTATCGCAGAAACCCGCCTTGAATTTTTAGGGAGAGTAGATGAAATTTTGAATAGATCAAAGGAGAACCGATGGAACATGATCAAAGGTATATTAGACGAATCTTTCAAAAACATTAACGATAATTGGTGGACTGTAATCAGGAACGGACATCCACAGAAACACGAAACTAAGGATATACAAATCAATAATAAGACCCATCCTAACATATGGTTGCGAAACGTGTATCCTGAACTCCAAGGCAGCAAACACTCTCGATACCTTTGAAAGAAAAATATTACGAAGAATCCTGGGACCAGTTAATGACGTACATGGCTGGAGAATAAGATATAACTATGAATTGTATCAAATGTATAAAGAACCACCGTTAACACGGTACATAAAACTACAGCGTCTAAGGTGGGCTGGTCATGTAGCCAGGATGGGAGAAGAAAGGATACCACAAAAACTATTGTATACCAGAATCCATGGAAAAAGACCAGTGGGAAGACCAAGGAGAAGATGGGAGGATGCGGTGGATGAGGATGCAAGAGAGATATTAAAAGTGCGTTCCTGGAGGAGGATGGCTGCAGACAGAGGAGAATGGGGGGAAAAATTGAAGGAGGCCAGGGCCCAACAAGGGCTGTAGTGCCATAGAAAGAAGAAGAAGAAGAATCAGGAACGAGGTGTGTGATTATGGGAGTTTCAAAACAATGTTCAAACTTAAGTACTGGTCGGAGTCAGTGCAAAACATTATTAGAGACGATATCTGTCATGGTAGGTATGAACGCAATATAGGACAAACACCTACTGTTAATTTTTTGGGGAAGGTGTGTGTGGCAAAATATTTAGACCCAAAGATCCCTGAAGAGTGTTTGGTGACCAAGATTGCGTATCACTTCGAGGAAAAGATTATAAGCGCACGATTAAGTGGACAAATAAAAACTATTGGAGGCATGGAAACGCTACTAGAGAATTATGAACAAGAATCTTATTACAGGAGGAGTAGATGGAGGTCAGGGAATACCGAGGAGCGGAAAAATGAACCACCTAGAGATAATCGACCTAGAGTAAATTATGTACGTGCCAATAACAATTATTTTAATAACAGGTATCGAGGAAGATGGCAAAATTATAACAATCGAAATTACAGAAATAATTCTTATCAGAGAGAAGAAGGTCCACAAAGAAGAAGGAGTGAAGAAGAACCTAGATTCAGAGATAGTGATGAAGAAAGAAGACCAGTAAACAATATTCAACATAATGAAAATGTTGAACCAAATAACAATAATGATGGAAATCGGGGAAACGGGTACCAGCAGTGAGAAGATGTGACTGCCCGTCACTGCTAGAAACAACCGGGCACAGAATTTACCACAGACCTAATCATAATAAGAAATTAAACAGATCAATAACAATTATCAGAAATCATTTTTTTAAAAATATACGGGCGGAGTTAATGGAAGAAAGAGCAATTAAAGAGTCATCACCAAACAATGATATAGTCTATATACAAATAAAATTAAATGGAGTGTTAGCAGAGGCCATGATTGATACAGGAGCAAATATTTTAATTATTGATCAATTAGAACTGGACCGGATTACTGAACTAACTACTGAGAGAATACCTACTTTACCAATTAATAATTTAACAATTATTGGCGCCACTGGGAAGCAAAATAAAACAATCAGAAAACAAGTGTCTTTGAATGTTACTACTAGTGGAATAGGAATACCTATGGGATTTTTAGTAGCTAAAGGGCTACCTTTTAGAGTGTTAATAGGGTGTGATATGTTACGGCGACACACTGCAATTATAAATCTGGCCAGGGGTATAGTAACCTTGAGCACAGAAGAAGGTGAGTTAGCGGCTGAGATAATTGGTAGCCAAAGTGCCCCTCAGTGTCCGAGTTAATTTTTTATTAGGGAGGATAATAAATTAACCCTAGGTAAAAATACAGAAGCAACAGAATCAAAGATTTGGCAAGAGAAGATAGAAGAGATAATCGAGTTTCAAAATAGGCAGGCCCAGGAAATAATGAATGTAGAACAAAAACAACAGCTTATAAAAATTTATAATAAATATAAATCAGTATTCTCAGAGTCACCAGGAAAAGCAAAAAACTTCCTGTGTGAACTAAAGTTCAAAGAAAATGTAAATTTTAATAAACGGTCATACCCCATTGCTCAAGCTTTGAAAGAGGCAGCAAGAAAAGAAATTCGAAGAATGATATTGGAAGATATAATTGAAAGAAGTAGTTCTCCGTATACTAGCCCATTGGTAGCTATACTGAAGAAAGATGGTCAAGTAAGACTATGCCTTGATGCTCGGGAGTTGAATAAAATGCTCATTAACGATCGCACGTCTCCAGGTGAGATTGAAGAAATAATGAAAAAATTCTATGGATGTAGGTACATGAGTACTTGGGATGCAGTCTGTGGATATTGGCAAATAGAGTTGCACCCTAACAGCAGACAATATGTTGCTTTCATATTCGAAGGACGAAATTATCATTTAAAAGTTTGCCTTTCGGATTGGTAAATTCTGTGGCCGTGTTCATCCAATGCATGGATCAAATTTTGGGTAAGGAAGTTTTAGATTTTACTACAATATATGTTGATGACATATTAATTACGTCTTGTACATGGGAGGAACATTGTAATAGAGTGGAAACAGTGTTAAATAAACTGTTACAATATAATATAACTTTGAAACTGGATAAATCTAAATTTATCACACATGAATTACCATTTTTAGGATTCATTCTGTCCGCTACTGGAATTAAACCATCTCCTGAGAAGGTAAAGGCTATCCAAGATTTTCCTAAACCAAAAAACTTAAAACAACTACAATCCTTTCTGGTGATCTGCAACTATTACAGGATATTTCAACAGAATTATTCAGAAGTAACAGCCAAATTCCAATATTTACTTTCGAAGAAAAACAAGTGGAAATGGGAAGAAAGAGAAGATAATAATTTTAAAATAATAAAAAATAAATTTCTGGACAGCATCATGTTACACCACCCAAATTTTAATAAACGTTTTTTCATAAATTGTGATGCTAGCAACATTAGCCTTGGAAGTGAGCTATATCAGGAAGATGAGGAAGGAAATCATGAGGTCATCAGTTTTGCAAGCAGAGTACTGAGTAGTTGTGAGAGGAATTATACAGTAACTGAAAAAGAACTGCTGAGTGTTGTGTTCTCATGTATAAAATTTCGAACATTTATATTGGGATACCCAGTAACCATAAGAACCGATCATAGATCAATTTCATTTTTAAAAAATTGTAAACTTAACCACGGCAGACTCACCAGATGGGTATTAATACTTCAAGAGTATAATTTAGACTGGGAATATATCCCGGGTAAGAAGAATGTAATAGCAGACCGATTGTCACGGATTAACCTAGAAAAAGGAACTTGTGAAATAGAACCAGAGAGTATTGGAAAGATATATTACATTATCAAAATGAAAAAGGAGTTACAAGATATAATTAACAAAATAAAAACAGATCAGCAAATGGACACTAAATTAACAAAAATTAAGGACCGGATATTACAAAGTGATCCTATAATAACGAAATTTTTCTGTGTTTATGAAGAAATCCTTTTTATCCGTCCAACCATTAAGGATCATGTGTGGAAAATGTATATGCCAGAAGCAACAGAAGTAGCCCTAATAAAGAACTACCATGAAAGATATGGTCACATGGGACCACTCAAAGTTATTAAAGCTTTATCTGAACACTGTTATGTAAAAGCCATAAATAAGAGAGTAAGATTAATAGTAAAAAACTACAACATATGCCAGCTAGTAAAATTAAATAACGAGAAGAGAACGGGAGCCATGATTACAATAAAATCTAACAGTAAACTTGAAAAGACATTCTTAGATATATGTGGACCTTTTCCCAGAAGTGGAGGGAGACATAAATTTAAATATATAATTATTATATTTGATCATTATACCAAATGTACAAAACACTACGCTATCAGTAGAGCCACTACGAAGAAAATTTTAGAAGTAATCATTCAAAAATACTTACCTGAGGTGGGAAAACCGGAAACCATAATAACTGATCATGGAACGCAATTTCGAGGTAAAAGGTGGAAAGAAGAATTGAGGAAATGGCAAATAAGGACATACAAAACATCAGTATACCACCCTAGTAGTAATCCTGCCGAACGCATATTAAGGGAAGTTGGTAGAATTCTACGTACATACTGTCACCAAGAACATAAAAAATGGAGCCAGTACATTGAACCAGCAGAGACTTTCCTTAATTGGTCATACCATGACACTATCGGAACCAGCCCTTATCAGGTAATGTTTGATAAACCACCACCAAGAGAAATCACATCGTTAATAAATTTTCCTCCAGGAGAGAGAGTGGAGTTCAATAAAGTCGAAATGCACAACAGATTGTTGCATAAAGTGGAACTTCAACAAAAAAGGGATCAAGATAAAAGGAAAAGGTTAGATACATACCAAATGGGAGATAAGGTATTAATAAAAAATAGACAACTACCCAGTTCTATAGAGGGTATTGCGAGGAAGTTACTTTTACTTTATACTGGACCTTACATCATAACCCAGGTGAAGGGGAATAATACATATGAAATCAAAGCAATTAACAATAACCGAATAAAAGGAGTATACAACCAGTCTGAAATGAAACGATATCACGAAGAATAAAACCAGATATGAAAATTGAAGCAATCAACAATTTATTTTGTAAACAAGTAAAACGAAAATAAATTTGTTCTAGTGGGGGGGCTTTATGTAACGTTACATAACCCAGTCCCAAAAATGATAACTTAATTATCCTACCATAAAGGTCAGAAATGGGTATAATATACCTAGCTCTAAATTACTTTATATCACCAAACATTATAAACTATATTTAATTGATATAAAGTGTAACAAGTGAGTTATAGTGTACCCAGTGAGTAAATAAGTGACTTTGAAGGGAGCATCTTACAGAATTGTGCTGTAGATGTAGAAACAATTGATTATAATAGTAGACTGTATTGCTACTAACCAGTTATGTATTTTGTTTAATTATTGTATGATTTGTATTGTGTAGGCAACTAAAATTTAGTACCTAGGTTTAATTTTATATTTAATAGAATAATTATGTTTGAATATAACATAACCCAGGGTTAAAAATAAAAGAGTTAAATATAAGATGATAATAAAAAATAAAATAATACTGTATGAGGAAAATGGCAGAAGAAAATAGTCCAGTGTAAGGATACTATAAGAAATTAATAAATAATATATAAATTCAATTAAAGGAAATAATAATATTAAAGACCTATATCTAAGGTTATAAGAAAATAAACAGAAAAACCTTAAATAAATCAAATTGGATAATAAACCAAAGTTAAAAAGAATTATTTTTCTATAAATAAGAAATAAATTTATAATAATTAAAAACAGCCTATATGCTCAAAAGTAAATAGAGGCACCAATAAAAATGATATAAAAATTATTGGTTACTATGAGTAACGAGATAACAACATATGAATTAATTGTTAAAAACGATTGGAAACCGTTCGGTTGAGAAAAGTGATGTCACAAAAATTGTATTAAAACCATTTTAAAACTTTCGGAAACGGTGCAAAAATGGAATAAAAATTAACTCACAGTATCCACCTTATGTTCAAACTCCTTCAGATATCAAATATAACGAGCTTTACCCGATAAAAAAGTGAAATAACCAATTCCAAGATCTGGCCTAGCTGAACCGTACTTCGAGTTTTTAGTGAGATTGTATCTTAGGGACCTTCAACGAAATTACAAAACAACTAGAACTACAACACTAGAAACAGCTCCATTCAAGTAAAAACTTCGAGGAAAGAGGTAATATAAACGTTGTTAATCCTTATTAACCAAGAAAACCTCATATCAAATTGTGGTGCAGTTACAATATTTCGTAAATGATTCCATGTGTATAATAAAGAAATAATCTGCACTCTTGCGGACAAA
This sequence comes from Magicicada septendecula, assembly GCA_034769895.1. Taxonomy (NCBI): domain Eukaryota; kingdom Metazoa; phylum Arthropoda; class Insecta; order Hemiptera; family Cicadidae; genus Magicicada; species Magicicada septendecula. The sequence goes on from JAWRYS010000505.1 coordinate 25,066, forward strand.
TCCGCCACTACATACTATGAAATAAACCAAAAATTCGAAATTTATTAATTTTTATCTTGTAAAGCGTAGTATATAATTATTCATTTCTGACCGTATGACCGTCTGACCGTGTTATTCATAACACAAAGAACTTACCCTTAACCCTGGGGAAATTAATAAAAATGAATTATATGTTGTTTAATGTCTAATCAAGGATAAAATTATCAAATCATAAAAAATATATTTTATGATAATTCAAATGTTTACCTAACTAAATCGATCCAATGTATTATTGACTGGAAAAGATCGATTATAATATTTGTATACTGGAAGAAGAGGAAATCAGTGTATTATACAAATAAATACTCTGAATATTTTATGTTAAATAATCAATCGTGTATTCTTTATTGTAGAGGGTAGTTGTTGTAGATTTTCAGTAAGCCAAGAAGAGGACTATCCGCCGGGGAGTATTACTGAACCGTGGTGTTTGGTTAACCTAAAATTTTGAGGTTGATGTCAAAATCAGCTGATCTTATGAGCAGCGAATTTTAAAAATAAGAAATTGTATAATCTGGGTGTAACAAAATTGTTCTTACTCTCTCTTCTAACTAAGATTAAACAACTTCCTTAATCTCTACCAAATCACACACACTCGATTTCTGTTTCTTTTGGTAAACTTCACATCCGACTGATTTGAACATTAGTAAATATAATTCCTAAGTGACGTCGCAAAAAGGTACTCTGACCGCTCCGAGATTTTCAAAATAAGGACGTCACACCTTTATGCAGAATACGTTACAGAATGACGTACTAACGTGGGGCTTAATTAGGAAAGCGTAACAAATAAACAGATACTTTCGAGATACCCGCGGACGTTACAACAGTTACAATGAGAGTCGACTTCATTAATAACACTTAACCTTAAATCACTTATAGGAAACGAGTTCACATGCAGACTCTGAGACCCGATACAGGTAAGGGACTAGTGTATGTTTATTAAATATTGTTTTGTGAAGAAAGCGGTAAGTTCTCAATGGCGCGACAGAACAGGGACAGTTTGTACAAATTCAAATTTTGTACAGACCATGTCTACTCGTGAATAAGTGATTTAGTGGTTAAGGTAGAGTACGTAAAAAATTACGAAAAACGATGTCATGTTAGAGTAAGTTATATGCAACTAATACCTATACTATTGAATAATACTTAATGAGGTAAAATAAGGATTGTTAAAATACAGTAAACCCTCGATTTAACGGACCTCGGTTTAACGGACTTCAGATTTAACGGACAGAATTTGAAAAAAAAAAATCAGCATGATAATGTTTTTAGGCTTTTGAAACGTATAATGTGCATAAACTGCAGACTATCCTGTTCTGGCGATATTGCTTGGCTATCGCAGCATTCTTTCGTTTCTTTTCTTCTTGTTTCTTGTTTTGAAACACGCAAATTTTCTCATCAAAGCAATTTCATTCATCAAGAATTCATTTAATTCTTCACGATCCCTGTCTTTGCGTTGTCGTTGACGCAGGCGTCGCACACATTCAGTGGAAGACATCACTACGACTAACACTGAACAATATACACTGATCAATATAATATCTTATTTCACTGAGAAATATCCGTCCATCGGCTAATACAGCAAGCATTACACTGGCACGTAATTTTTCATTTCCCGTAATCTTTATTGTTACAGATTTGGTTCCCTTTTGGTCCACCGTAAATATACGTAAATAAAAAATATGGGTGTTTCATCGGCATTTCCCATGTGTTCAAGTGAATAATTATGCTTCTTGCGTAAATGAATGACAAATCGCTGATACTGTAGGAGTTTTTCTTCGTAGTCACTTGGTAGTTTTAGCGCAAGTGATGTACGTCATTTAAGCGCAAATCCATTTCGCCGCATCATTCATCTTATACACCGGAAGCTGGCTTTGAAACCGGAGATTTTTAATTCTTCTGCGATTTCTAAAGCTTTTAATTTTAAAACATGTCTAGTGACAGGGAGTCCTTGCCTTCTTAAAAGCCGTATGTATTCACAGATGCTGGACTCTACTGCTACAAAACGCCCAACTTGAGGTCCCGCGAATGCTCGTCCCGCAGTATTTGCATTTAAAAGTCATTCCTTCTGTTTTCTCCATCGTCAAATACAGGTTTCATCAATATCGAATTTCCTTGCGGCTTCGCGACTGCATGTTTTTTCTACATTTTGTATCACAATTAATTTATAATTCGCATCGTACGGGTTACGTTTAATTTGATTTGACTGCGTGCCTTTAGTCTCCACAATATCACTCATACCGCAAACGCACTACAAAAACGCTGAATGAAAACAAAGTACAGATAAGCGATGTTGTCGCTGTTACAATAGAAAACCACACTGGCAGTTCACCCGTTATTTAGAAACATGTTACTCACACCCCCTCTATTCATCCTTTGTCTTGCTGCCTACAGAAGGGTGCGAGCACGCGCGCATGCTCACGCACTTACACTTTATCTTCCTATTCTTTCTTCAGTTTGCTGTTAAAACATTCGGTTGTAGTCATAAATCATAACGCCAGAGTTAACTATAGCCGGGCAAACTGCTGTTGCTTAGGCAGTAAACAACTCATAGATACCAAAAGCGTTCGTCCCGCCAGAAGTCAGGTATAACTTCGAATTTCGTTAGCCCACGAATGCAAGCCGCAGGCCAAATTAGCGACCATGTTTTTAGGAGAAAAAGTGCGGCTTGTATTCGGAACAATACGGTATATGCATGATAGTAATAGTATTAAAATTTCAAGTGTTATAGGCCTATTTGATTTAAATATATCCTCAAAAAACAAAATTTGCAATTTAACGGACTTTTGATTTTACGGACACCCCTCAGCCCCAATTAGTCCGTTAAACCAAGGGTTTACTGTATATGATAATTTCATAATTTAAAAATGGCAGGAAATAACGAAAATGATATAAATGAAATAATTAATTTTAATGAATCAGCTGTCATGAGTGACCTGGGAGTTCATTCAACTCCGAATGTAGGTCAAGAAAATAAAAATAACAGAATTAAGTATTACAGATGAATCAAATGTCACAGATGATTCGGGGATTCAAATAACCCCAATATCGACTAACAAAAATAATCAATCTGACAATAGTGATGTGATGAGATATTTGTACGGCATGAATGCAATGTTGTGTGTTAAATTCGATGAACAGAATGTTAAATTCCATGAGTTAAAGGGTGACATAAATAATATTAATGAAAAATTTGATAAGCGTTTGCATGATATGAAACAACAGAGTGTTAAGTTTGAAGATAATATTAATAAACATCTGAACGAGATTAACGAACAGTTAATGACATTTAAGGAACAAGTGATAGAGTCAGTAGAGGAACAGATTAAAAGTAAAGTAACTCAGATAGTAAATAAGAAAGTAAGTGACAGGGGTAGTAATATGATGACAAAAAATAGTGAAGAAATAATTAACAAGGTAAGTTACAGTGTAAAAATGAATTAATAAGTAATAGTGATACAATAGTTGAAAACGAGCTATCTAAGAGTGATATAATGAAAACAAATAGTGATGATGAAGTTTGTGGTGAAGTAGAATTTAATAATGAAGGGTTAGCGAGTGCTGATGAGATTGTGAGAGAGTGTGAAGAGAGGTTAGGTGGGCAAAGGGCAGATTTTTCCCAAGTATATGGTGAAACAGAGTTTTCACAAGTGTTTTATGAGGACAGAGTTTTCTCCAGTAGTTGTGTGGATGACAAGGTGTCTTCAAATAGTCCCTTAATTTTTTGTGGAGTTCTTGGAAGAGCCAAGAAGTATAGTAAGTTTGTTGTGCCCTTTGCATGTAGTGAAGTAGGTCAGTGGGGTTGGGACAGGTATTGTGATGAAAGTGATTATGAGAGAGAGAGAGAGAGAGAGAATGATAGAGGTATTTAAGTTATAAAGAGTTGATAGAGAGGTTAGAATTGAAGAAAATAGACGATATTGTCGACTTACCTTGTGAAATAAAGATTTATGATTATTTTAGTGATACCACTGTAGATGACGAACACTTACCTTGTATTGTTATCGATATAGTAGAAGAATATGATAAAATAACTTACCTGATGTTGACCAAAAATACTAAGCGTGACTGGACCAAAAATACCAAAGTAAACGGGTTTTATGAGTTAATAGGGGAGAATAATCTGGTGCATTATTCTTGTGATAGAAGGGATAAATTAATATTCAAGGGTTATTATATAAATCATAATAACAATAGGAGTGTAATTAAAGACGATAATTGTTATATAAAAGTAAGACTAATTTACGATGATGGTGGTAGAAATAAACAGTAAATGAACATTTAAATATTTTAGTTTATGGTGATGACCTGGCTAACTTATGAAATGAGGTGGGGTAAACAGAAAAATAATGACAAAAAATTGTAAATAAATTTATAGTGAGATTAATTGTGTTTGTGTTGTAAAATGTAGTTCATGTAAACAATGTGTGTACGCAGTAGAAATTGATTTAATAATAATAATATTTTATCAGACTAAATAAATAATGAGAGTTGGTAATAAATGAATTGTAATTGTTTTGGAATAAGATAATTAAAGTAATGTTGTGTTTAAATAACTGATTGAATTAAATAAATTGTAGATGAATTAATTGATTTAAATGTGGTAGAAATAAATTTTGATAATGATGTTTCTGAGATTTGAAATTTAAAACAAATAGTAAATGAATAAATGTAAAATGTGTTTAGTTGGGGAGTCATATGATTGTTATAATGTTTCAGAAGATACATGGAGTTATGTACGCTATATTTGTTGTAATGAATGTTTATATTTTTGAATTTATGACAGTAATCATGTTGTATTTGAGTATATGATTGACCATAGGTAAGTAAAAATTTGATAATGATTTTGAAGTAAAATAAAATGTTCTAATAATAAGTTTTAAATGAGTTTCAAAGGTTTTAAATTAAATGATTAAATTAATTTGAGGGTGTTATCAATTTTCTAGTGTAATATTCAATGATCATATTAATGTAAAATGTGGAAAAAGTTAGAGTGTGGGTGATAATAATTATTTCAATAAGGCAGTTGAGTCAATCAAAGTTAATTTTAAATGGGTGTTAGACAAAATAAGAATTTCTGGAATAAAAATAATACAGAAACGGGTCAGTAGTAGGGACACAGTAGCGAGAGTGCATGTACGTAGAGAAAGGGAGAGTGATGTAAATGGAGAGTAAATAAGTGGTGGTAAAATTTTGTAGTGAGGGTGGAGGTGTAAGGAGTCCTCAACACAAGGCGTTGTGGCGGGAGGTGAATAGTTTTAAATGGGGTTTGGTGGAGTTACCTGGAAAGGGCCAGGAACTAATAAGGGAATGAGTATACGGGAAGGTAACACACATCCTAGGTACAAAGAGGGTATCAGGTATTTTATTATAAGAGGAGAATGATTTAAGGTGAGTTAGAGAATTTAGTGGAGGAAAATATTTTGAGAGATTGGTGTCACCCTATATATATCCGTCAGTGGTTGTTAGAGGAAGAAATGGGGTAAGGTTATATCTAAATGCCCATTCAATAAATCGAATCATTGTGAATGACTGGGGTCACCCAAACCTATGAGGATTTGTAATTTAAATCTTTTCAATTTTATATAACCCGAGTATATTTTGTGAATGGACTATATCTTCGAGACTGGTGTGGCTTGGTACAGGAATGTAAAGTTTTTAACAGGGGTGCGCATTCACACACAAGAGCGCGAACATCGGCCAACGTTCTCACGATAATGTCACATCCGTATACATTCTTTCTTGCTTGGTGCACAGAGAACAAAGGCAGTCGGCAAATAACATCTCACGACAACGGACCGAGCAGTTGTGTGCGTTCGCCGGCTGGGCACAGTTTTCATCTCGCCCGCACATAAAAACGGGAATGTAGGTCCAAGACAGTTCGGCTAAACATATAAACCGCGCAGTTGCGTCGGCGCGCGGGTCGACTAAATTTCAACAATGTAGACCGACTGGCATACAAGGGAAGAAATTAAACTTGAACAGTTCGGCAGTGGTGTAAAAATGTGAGAACAGTATTAATTCAGTGGCATCAAAATTTAACCAACAGAAACTTTTCGGACTAAAACAGTGCACAAACGAAACGGACGATTTACAACATCTGGAATGCAGGCGGCAAAAGGAAGTAACTGTATTTAAACACACTTTAATCAATATAAAAAATTTTTAAGATGAGCTCGAAATAGAATAAATGGGGGTAAGAGTATGAATGAAGCGTGTACGCAAATACTGGGGTGTCTTACAATAGTTATAAAATAGTTTAAGTTGTCTCTTCAAAATATGTTCTATTTTGTTTTGAAATTTTTTGTATATTTAAAGAAGCTAATAGTTTTGTTAGAGAAGGAAAATGAATAACGAGCAAAGTCAAAAAGAATATAAAATCAATGTGGTTCGTACTGAATAAAAGTTGAGTAAATGAACAGTTACAATAAGAGTCAACTTCATTAATAACACTTAACCCTAAATCACTTATAGGAAACGAGTTCACATGAAGACTCTGAGACCCGATACAGGTAAGGGACTAGTGTATGTTTATTAAATATTGTTTTGTGAAGAAAGCGGTAAGTTCTCAAATGCATACACACTGGTGCTAAATTTTACAGACGTAATCTTAATGTTTCATACACCAGATAACTCTTGCCAAATTGTACTCTTATACAGGAGCCCCATTTTTTTTTTAATAAAAATCCAGGACACTTACTAAAAAAATTATAACAGACTATACTACAAACATGTGAACAATATTTAAACAACAAAAACCAAATATATATATGAAAGGAACAAGTTAATGTTCAAATGAACCTTTGTCAGGTTGGCCAACAGTTTAACAGAAAATTCATTATAATCATACAACTTATCCGGAAATATGTAGCACTTTCATACATTTTTGAAACTAGGATATATTACCATCCCAAAAATACTTTTTGAGACACTAGGAGGAAAGTTGAAGTCTGAAACTGTCTTAGAAAAATATTAGCACCCGCAAACGTGTATCTCCATTTTTATGGTTAGGTTAGAAACAATTGTTAATTCTTCCAAAAAGGATAGTTTAAAAATAGGCAAAAGATTAAAAAAAAAATTCTCTGACTTCAAATATTTCCTTCTGACTAGAAACTCTCTTCTCTCACAATTGCTGACTATAAAGTAAAAAAGAATCTTATGGAGAGAACAATATTATTTTGAATTAATATAAATAATGCAGGGTTTAGTGTATGAAACCCTGTTAATTCAAGGATGTAATCACATATATGAGGTGCTACCCAAAAGCAATCTAACCTTAAAAGAATAGTTGCTTACTGTAACTTCTAGTTTCCATCACCTTCTTCAAAGTAGCCTCCTTGACCATGTATATAATGATCCCAGTGTTTCCCCATGATTCCATGCATCTCTGGAAGTTCTTAACTGTGAGTGTGTTAAGTACATCCTTCATCTCTGCCTGTATCGCCTTAAGCATGTTAAATGAACGCTCTTTCAGCTCTAATTTTATCTTACAAAACAGGAAAACACAAGGGACAAAGTCAGTCAGGTGAATGGGGGGGGGGGAGGAATCGTTCTAACATTTTTGAAAGTCAGGAATTGTCAAACAACACGTTATGTGTGAGCAGACACATTCTTGTGGTGAAGAAACCAATTGCTGTTCTTCCACTTCTCTGGACATTTGTGCCAAACAGCCTTTTTCAGCTGCTTCAAAACCTCACAGTAAAACCTGCCACTGATGGTTTGACCAGAACAGAAGGTAAGAACTTTTGTGGACAATCCCATGAATGTCAAAAAACAATCACCATGGACTTTACATAGCTGCAAACTTGACATACTTTTTTCAGCCACAGTGAATTTGATAACTTCCAATGTGATGACTGTAAATCCATGATTCATCATTGATTATGGTACTGGAGATGAAGTTAGGTTTGTTATTGTAACGGTACAGAATTGTGTGCTACCATAGTTTCAATTTAAATTAGTAAATTTTTTAATTGCCAGTATTCACCTGTGAGGTGCCCCTTGTAACCAGCAACATACAGTGTTATATATACATATATATATATATATATATATATATATATATACACACACACAAATATATATAGTAGTTAAGACTAAAGATTCTTGAGGATAATTTGTATTCCTTAGTCATAATTGTTGTGATTTAATGCGATTTTGTATAATCATTGTGTTATTTTGGATGGGTAATATTGTACTGGGAACGTTATTTAATTTGTCTGGAATGCATATGTACTAAGGCTAGGATACTGTAAACTTATATTGCTCTGTTAACATTGTATCTTCTAGGGTTAAGTTATAGAGTTGATGGAAACCAATGTTGATGACGATCCATTTATATTCGATGTTATTTACTCGTATTTTTTGGGGGGGAATAATGTTTTGCTAGGGGAGTAAAATTACCAATATATAACTGGTATACGGGTTTTATGTACTCAAGAAATGCAAGCAGACAGTAAGTTTGTATTGCTATATGTACACTACAAATTCAACGACGAACCAGTACTTTGCAATTAATGAACCAGTACGGCTAAGAGGAAACCAATCAGTTGTGGGTATGGTATGATGGAAGGCCTGTTTGTTAATTTTTTAATTGAATGTTATAGAGTCAGGCGTTACTGTGGCGGGCGCCTGTCTGATTTTATGGTGTTGGGATCTCGAACAGAGAAGTCCAGTAAGGTCGGATGGGTGCGGGCACAGCCACCGGACTAAGGGGGGGGTAAGTACCCATGATTTCAGTAGAGAGTAAAGGGGGGTCGAGGCGCCATATTTTCACTGATCCTCTTAGGTTTTAGGCAATGAGAGTTTGTATGCTTCGGCATACAACCTCTCATTGGGGGGGGGGGTATTGTAACGGTACAGAATTGTGTGCTACCATAGTTTAAATTTAAATCAGTAAATTTTTCAATTGTCAGTATTCACCTGTGAGGTGCCCCTTGTAACCAGCAACATACAGTGTTATTGTTGATGTCTGGAGACAGCCAAGCCAGACGTATTACGTAATAGCTCTCCAGCAGTCTGTGTGTGTGAATCACAGTAAGCAGATTACCACCATAGTGTTTGCATGAGACAGTAAAGAGCAGTTTGACAAGTTCGTTAAAAACAGTGGCCTCGGGTGTGCAAGATAGGCCGTAAAATAAATTCGGCCTATCTAGTAAAGTGTTAAAACATTTATAAAAAAGTTCCACTGCAACTCATGGCCGCGCGGCCCGAAAAGTTACCATCCAAGTGCTCGAGCAAAGTTATGTCGGCCGACTATAAATTATAATGTGTATATACGTTAAACCAACTTAACAAAAAGGTGATAAAAAACAAACAACAATTAAACTCAATGTAAACTAGTGTCGGAGTGCATCAAAAGGAAGAAAGTGGTTAACACGAGGTGGCGCAACAACCCATATGAACACGTGGCGGATGGGTAACTAAACGCACAGAATATTAATATTTAAACCAATTTTAAACAATTGGTGATGGCCCATTATAAAATGAAAATTTAAAACATAAACCCATAAATAGAGATCTCTAAAGGAAAGGGATTTATAAAAGAAAAAAGTAAGGGGAAAAGATATAAATACGTATTGGTTCATACAAAAAATAAATAATTTGTCATAGGTTAGAAGTAAGAAAGATTTCATTGGTTAATCTGTTTGATTTTAGGTTATTCGTTACTGATTCGTTGTATTACTAATACAACATAATATACCAGTATTTTATTGTTATCAAAGTAAGACGAAGTAATTAATGTGTTTAATAAACCAGAAGCATTTGTTTTAACAGAAACTGTGTATTTATATTTGTACCGTTCATCTCAAATAATCCTTTCTGCAGCTGTGTTCATCTGTAAAACTTTGGAAGAGAAACCCGAAGGTAAGAGTATATTATAATTGAAGTAATATATATTGTTTCACTGACGCCCGAGAACAGGGACTCGAATATAGCTTATTAATTGCATGGAGTATATTGTTTCATTGGCCCTGAACTAGGAACTTCGAGTATTTTAATTTATTTGACATAATTTATATTGTTTCACTGGCACCCGAACAGGGACCATATATATATTGTTTCATTGTTTGAGTTACATATGCTGAAATGATATGGACCTTCTGTTCATTACTTAGCAGTCTTGGCAAAAATTTTGTAGAAACGCATCTCATGTTCAAGTTGTCAGACAAAATGTGTTGAACTGTCCTGTATGACTGTCCTTGTGACTAACAAACAACGATTTGTTCAACTATGATCTGCAAGGATAGCCTCACAAACGTTTGCTATGGTTTCCTGTGCTCTGCTTGTCAATGGTCATCCTCGGGCGATGTTTGTCTGTCCTTGAAATGTCTGTACCACACAAAAGGTCTGTGTTGGATCATGGTATTATCTCCAAAGGCTCACCACATCTAGTGGTGGAAAGGCATACTCCATCCAGTTCATGCATGCTGTCAAATTCCCAAAACATTTGGGTAGCACCTCATACTGCATTACAGACAAAGCAATGATTCAGACTAATACTGACGTAGACTCAGAGTTTTAACTACAATTCTTATCGGTACTGAATCTTCAATCCAATATCCAGTTATTATCGTTAGAAACATCTTAGTAAAGAAGCTAGTATGGAGTTCCAACCAGGAATTAAAAATTACAATTCTTGGCATGTGTAACATCAACCTTCTTTCTCGTTCATAAAAAGTTTGCTGTAATTTGGGGATAGGGGGGAGTACTGGGTAGAGAAGACATTGTTTACGAGCTTGTTTATAATTTATGAGCTTGTTTGTAACTTTGTGGGCAGAGCTTACTGTATAAATCGGGGTGGGTCAAGACTTTGTCCTCTGTCAAGCTACTGAGGATGCCTCTACATAGTATAAGTAAAACATTTGGTTTTAAGAGAAATAAAACGACTTGTGTTAAACTGAAAGACAATGTATTTATTAACAAAAACCACAAAAGTTTATGAACAGGATTCCAGAACCTCTATGAGGAAGATATCAACAAGAAAAGTAAACTAACAGAGTTACTGAGAGAGAAGCAGAGTACAAATTTGTCAAGATTAGCTTTTTAAGAGATGTCGGGACATTAACATTTACCAAATTCCATGAAGTTAAAATTCCATAAGAAAACTGATGCACCAGGAAGAATTCTGAAAAGTCAGCTTTTAATCTGCTATGACTTGAGATTTTCAAGATGACACACTTTTATACCGTTTTGAAACTATTACAAAACATTTATACTATTACATGAAGAACAGGACCTCAAGGAAATATTAACACAGGATGACTGGGTACATGCTGATCATATACTGGTGCAGAAAAGTGAGAGAATGCTGCACTTGTCAACAGAAAACCGTACTGAGAAGTTGCGGTGTTTATTATCTGAACAGTTGTGGAGAAGATCTGGTCCAATGGAAGGTGGATATACGGTTGTTTCAGGGAAAGAATGGAACACAATTTGCAGCTGGAATAGAGTTACAATAGCAGAAGGTAATATTAAGGAGAAGAAGCTATTGGGCAGACAAAACCAATTTGTTGTCAACTTATAAGATGAGCAAATCGACCAGCCCATGTTATTATTATTTCTTAGCAGAGGCTTAAACTATGCTGTGAAGAAACTGTATGTGCTGTTTACCAACACAACTGTATGCAGTGAGTTTACCAGCAACAGTTGTGGAGGAGATATGTCACGACATAGGACATATTTCCTCTGTCACTTTGAAGAAAGAGACACCACCAAATGATAACTTCATCATTTCCCAGTATGGGAAATATGACAGTTACAATGAGTAGGAAACAATACAAAGAGAAGATGTGGATTGCTGGTAGAAGGGCCTTATAAACAGGTCTTGGAAAGAATAAAAGAGACATATCCAGATTAATAAAGACAGCACTGGATATAGATAAGAAGACACAGAATTTTTCTAAGAAGACACAGATGTACAGATTACTAAAAATACTCAAGGGAAGAATACCAATGAGATCAACATTCAGTTTCACAAACTCAGCAACTTACCAACAGCATAGTTCATAGCAAAACAGCTGGGAGAGTACATGTGGACAAAACCAGTTTTTACGTAAAGATGCAAGACACTTTGTACAGGCTGTATAGGTGCTATGCTTGAAGTCACATGATCTATTGGTCAGTTTTGACATAGAGTCGTTGTTTACCAAAGTGCCTGTGCTGGAGACTACAGTCCAGATAAAAAAACACGTTGAACCATCACCTAGCACAGACTGCATTGGCTTGTCTGAATTCAACATACTTTGTAACGGAGCAAATTAGGCAACCCATTTTAACCATTCAATGTACAACTTTTGGGGAACGGCCTGCAGCGGTACTAGGTACACGTTGGTACCAGCACGTAAATTCGCAGAAAAATACACCTTGAAAATATGTAGAATCGACCACGTGGGAAATTAAAAGAAATTCTAGTGCCAAACTTTCGATGGACCAGCCAATCAGAGAAGGCGTTATAAAACCAACATACGCTGGCTGGCAGCTTGACCAACGCCCAACGCCTTGTATCTATGCAACCACGCCCACAAGACTCTCACAGTTGGAAACCTATCTTCAACCTGTACAGTCGTTAATTCAACCATAGTCTCGGATGAGTCCCTGGTAGGCCGAAAAAGTATTAAAGTAGGCCTACCCAGGAGTACAAAATGTATAACAGGTGGTAAATAATGAAGTGACGATTAATGATGATTAAATGACATTTTAATTTGGTCGGAGTGGAGAGTGTTTAGTGAAAAAGGTTCCGGACAACATCGTGCATGTTTGGATATTACGCAAATAGGTAACAGGTGTAAAGGCAAATTCATTTGGCCAAAACATTACTAATCATTAATGAGCTCAAATAGAGGGGGTAAAGAAATTTGAAAAGAAAGAGTGAGAGTGTGTGTACATAAAAATGTAAAGAATCCAAAAAGTACTGGTTTGTAAAGATTAGTATGTATACAATTTTGTTTACGTAGTTTTATGTTTTCTAATTATTAAAGAAAGAAAAGAAAGAAATGAATATTAAAATCAAATAAATGAGACTTGTTTAAAAGAGAGTAAACATGTGTTAGCATAGTTATTTCGCCGCACAAAACCAAATAACCATTTCTAAAGCTCATGAGTTCATCCATAGGCCCTGGGTTTGATCAAAAAGGTAAGTTACAAAACGAGATATTTGAAATGGTTTTATAACAATAAATAAACTGTTACAACTTCTTGTATGACAGAAAGTTTTATGAGTAAATGGATGGATCAGCTATGTGTTCTCCTCTTCCAGTTGCAGAAAATTTGTATATGAAGCATTTTGAAAAAATACCTTTAGAAATGGTAAAACTGACAGCCATAACGAAGCTGACAGTATGCGTCCGTAACGTGGATGATGTGTGGCCTCATATGGGGTGAAGACTTTGTGCATGTTTTTGGAACACCTACACAGATTTTTGGTGTAGACACCTACATAGGTGTAGATGTTTGGTTGTACACCAAAACATCCAGTTCACCATCGAGATGGAGGTAAACAGGTTGCTTTCATTCTTAGATGTGATGACAAAGAAACCAGGCAGAACAATGGTTGTTCTGAGTTTCTCATACTGGCTTTAGCCTTATATTTTTCTAGATTGAATCCTATCAACTATACTACCTCACAAACATTTTGACCATTCGTAGCATTTAGCCCATCATATAGCAGGTTGTATTCCCACTTGTGAAATGGTTTTGGTGGCTCCGCAGCTTACCTTACACATATCATCTCTACAGGTATTAGTGCTGATACAACTTTTTACTTGTTTCTTTCTAGCCCCATTGAGGAGTTCTTAAATTCTAAAATTTTCCTTCCAGCCATGAAAAACCCAGAATTTATGAACATATTAATATTAAATTACTTCTAGCCACACTCTTCACTCATATTCTTAAAAAGATCTTTAAAATATATTTTACTGTGTTTATAATGAAAAATAAGTCCCTCTGCAAAGTGATTTGTTTTTATAATAAAACTAAAGATCATAAATACCTTTAATAGAATGCTCAATAGGATTGCCAAGATTGACAGGAAGTGAATAATTGGAAGCCATCAGTGCAATGAGACCATCCACGAGATCAGATACATACTGGAAAGACCTTGTTTGGTTGCCATGTCCGTATACCTGAACAATTGTTTAATAGAACCTTATATTTAGAAAATTATGTATATAAAAAAGCATTACATAAAAATTATCACGCAATGTGCCTGTGTTAAAAGTTATTATTTTCAGTGAAATATCCACATAACGATAATTATCAATACAACAATAATCTCTTCTAAAATGATAAAATAATCTAGTCGTGATATTAATTCCATTAATAAAATGTAAAATTCGGTTGTTTTAATGAAACTTTGTTAACTAACAAATTCTAACATTTTTCACTTGACTTACCTTTTATAAGTTTCTCATTAACATTTACTTGTTTACCATGCTGGTTCAGGCAATCGCCATGTGGTGTTGTTGCCAACATAATATTTTTTACATTCGGGTTCCAGGGTTCTATTGAACGAGCTAGAAACGGAATGGTTATTGAGAAATAATCGACTCTGATATCATTTGTTTAAAACTTGTTTTGTCTGAATTTTCAAATATTTTTATAACACAACAAAAAAACAAGATGGAGTCTTCCTCCTTTGCCAAACCCAAATACAAAATGGCTGCGAAATATTTTTGCTACATCAGCCTTACGTATGATACATTTACACCATAAATATTTTATCTCCAATTTACTCTGGTTACCTATTTCAATGAATTTAGAACATTACTGCAGTTTACTAATCCAAGTTGTTACGTTGTATGAATCACGTAACGTGAACCAATGCTTGTGATTTTATATGTACCGGTACACACGCACACATGCTCTCACACAAAGTAAATTAACGGTACATTTTTAGAAATTCTACTTGAGCTCAAAAGATTTATAAAGATCGGTATTTTAAAATGGGTGAAAGGTTTACTTCCCTGCCTTGCTGCATGAAGATGCAGTCAGGCGTCCCTCATGTTCTCATTGGTATTCTGCCGAACTGTTACAATGTTCCCTTTTATTAACTGCACTCACTGTCTCTACATTTATACTGATTGATTTTATTTAAGGTTTAATTTCACATTGGTTACATTTTGTTGTCACTTTTAAATACTTGCTGGCCAGCAATTTAGACTACGTGCAGGTCGCACGGAAGATGGTTGACTGAGAACGCAACATGGCGCTTATTTCCCAAGTGGAAAGGGTTGTCGCGTCATCAATCCTATTGTGTTTGGTGATGACGTCTTTGTTTTTTGAGTTGCAGCAACTACGTCTGACATTCCTTGAGTGACGTTTGCATAAGATCGGCAGGTTGTTTTGGCAAAGTCGCTGCCACTCAGCACGTACGCCATTGACGTTGACGCCAACTCTTCCTGGATTATTGCGTTGTTTCACATGTCTAGAAAACTTTACTCTCACACATACAACATTTTAATTCACAATAAAATTACATCTGTTGTTTACCCAAAATCCCTACATGGACCTATTTGTACCGTTACAATACCCCCTCAATGAAAGGTTTTATGACAAAGCATAAAAACTCTCATTGACACGTTCATACTTCCTTAAGGGATCAGCTAAGATATGTCGCCACAACCCCTGTATTGTTTATATAAAAAGAATATCAATCACTTACACCTTGGTCCAATGATGGTGACAGTACCCGCATGACCTTACTGGACTTCTCTTTCGAGATCCCAACACCGCAAGGCCAGTTAGGCACTTGACGTTCCTGCTCTGACGCGCTGGCCAGCTCAGGACCGCCGCCACAGCATCACCAAACTCTGAAACATCGAATAAAAAAATCAAATAGTGGCCTTGTATAATGCCATATCCTCAACTGATCTTTTTCCCCTTAGCTACATTGGTTTACGTTAATAAGCATTGGTTTTTTTCTTAACTCCTAATATCTCTAATACATAGATGCAAACAAGATTTATTATAGATGTACCCTTCTCTCATTTCACTCCCAAAATATTTCTTAAAATTTCGATTCCAATCGATAATATTTAACTCCTTTCCTAAGTACAAGAAGAAATATAATAGAAATCTTTACTCTAATGCAATAACATGTCAAACAATTAATTAAGTTTCATAGAATCAACAAAACACTTTATCTATATATCATTCATATATAGAACAAACACAAGTTCACTACTTTTGAACAATCTATCTATTTAAAATTACTGATCATCTTTCATGATCCTAATATTTTAATGCAAAATCATAATTATCTTTATGACCAACATCGTCATTATACATGTTCAATTTTTCTTATCCATTAAACGTTACTACCCAATCTAGTAACCTCCTTCCACACACACTATGGCCCCCCCTGGACTGTAGCGTCCAGTTGCTTCCACAAGGACTGAATTTAGGGATGAATTTTTGCATTCCTGTCCTTGCTTCGGCTTTACATTTTAAACTGACAGATACCACAATATCTGATTTGTATATAGTTATAACATTAAAACGGGTCTATCACCTTTTTTGCTGTTCCTACTCGAACAAGGTGATAGCCGCTATTCCATAGTTCCGGGGATTTCCCCTAAGCTGCCCCCCGTTAACTTCAATTTTCACCAATTTCAAGGGCAACCAACCATGGTCAGTTTTACAATTTCTGCCCACAGCTGGTTGTTGTCCAAAACCACGATTAGTCCTGGTAAAACAGTAATCGCCCGAAAAGGCGGGGAAATCTTCTCTCATTCGCATGTTTTCACTACATCAATATTAACACTGCACGGTATCAATTAACATATAATATAAAATTATATAAGTGGTTGTGCAGTGTCTATACGCCGATGATGGTAACGTACCTGGACGTTACCATCAACACTCACCACTATCTGCAGTGGCACATGCCGCCACTGCAATAGCATAACTAATATCCAACATGTCCTTCTACATGTACTGTCACTACGTTCCACAATTGATTTTCTCTTCTATTTACACCAAACAGCCTCCCAAAATCACCCATTAATCTTGCATAATAACAAGTTCTTTCTATTTCATAAAATTTTCATATAGACACATTTTGCAAGTTCCAGCTTTCACTTCTCACTAATACCTTTTTTATGACAAGATAATAAGTACAACAATGGATCATCTTACGTTTACATTACATCAATTACCTTTCTCTTTTCTGAAAGAAAATAACTCCTTGATGAGTGAATTATTTAAGTTACAAAATTTTGGTTGTTTCATTTCACAATTCATAAAACAAAATTACTGTTGTTCGTGGAAAAATACTACCACCACTAAATCTTTTTTTTATAGGCATATGACTCTACCTTACCTTCCCATGAAACTAGGGGTCCCCCTACATAATATACATAATAAAACATAAACCTTGAACATAACATCGCTACCTTTACATTAAATAAACAATTCACCTTTAAATTTACATATAAAATTATAAACATTACCTTTTAATTTCAATTGACCTTTTATTAATTGATTATCAATTATTTATCATTTACTATACCATTAACTTTTCCAAAAATTTTACTTTGTTATCAACCTTCATTTTACATAACATTTCACTTATCATTACATTTCTACTATGAATTTTCTAATCAACATTTTCCTCATTAATTAGTTTGGGTGACTCTCAGTTATTCATAATGATTCGATTTACATGGGCATTTATACCTATAACCTTACTCCCTTTCTTTCTACTAACAACCACTAACAGATTTACATAGGGCGACACCAATCTCTCAATAACAACCCCCTTCAACACTAATTCCACTTACCTCAATTTATTCTCCTCTTAGAATAAAATACCTAATACCCTCTTTGTAACTAGGATGTGTGTTCCCGACCTTGGCAATTCCATTCATAACCTTTTCCCCTTCCCATAATCTCGGCAAACACTCTTGGACCCTTCACAATTACCTGCCCAACGACGCACGTTGATCACTCTTACCACCTCACCCTCACTACAAAATATCACCATCAACTATTTACTCTCTACTTACATTACTCTCACTTTCTACATATATGCACTCCCTCTACTGTGTCCCTACTATTTACCCGTTTCGGTCTTACTTGTATTTCAAAATTCTTATTTTCTCTAACTCCCATTAAAATTAACTCTGCTTGACTCAAAATGCCTTACTAAAATAATCATCACCCAAACTCTATCTTTTTCCATTTTACATTACTATGATCACTGACAATTTCACTAGAAAATTCATCACTTACCTCTTAATAACAATGTAACTCAATTTTCACACATATTATGTTTAATCATATACTATTCATAGATAATCTAAATCTCATAAAATCATTTAACTTCATTATCAAATATCTTTTATACAACAATAATTAATTAATCTCAAACCCTTTAATTCAATCAATTATTTAAACACAACATTACTTTAATTACCTTCTTCCAAACAATTACAATTCATTTATTACAGACTCTCATTATTCATTTAGTCTGCTAAAACATTATTATCATTAAAATCAATTTCTACTACATGCACACATTGTTTACATAAAATACATTTCACAACACAAACACAATTAATTTCACTATAAATTTATTTACAATTTCTTGTCATTATTTTTCTTGCTTACCACACCTCATTTCATAATATAGCCAGGTCATTACCATGAACTAAAATAATTAAAATGTCCATTCACTTATTATTTATTTAACCGCCATCATCATATAATAGTCTGATCTTATTACTACACCATTTATTCACAATTACAGATACATTTTTATTATTATAATTATAACAAACATCATTGCTTTTTTCAATTATATCAATATTACTGATAATACAAACATTATCGCATACCATTCTTTCAAAATTCCTGTCGACATTGGGTATAATAATATCTCCTTTAGTATTTTCTGTTACCACCAGGTACGTTAATAATTCGTCATTAACAACTGTTGCTACATCCGTTTCAACATAAGGTAAGTACTCACTATAATTATCAACTCTCTCTCTTTTCACTCTCTCTCTTAATTCTGTACAACTCCTCCCAACCTCAAACAATTCTATCTTCCTATCACCATACCTCTCTCTCTCTCTCAAAATATCCCTCATCATAACACCAAGTCACACTCTCTCTCTTAATATATGCAGGGGGCTCTAAATCATAAAAACATCTACTGGTCCTACCAGAAACATCACTAAAACTCAAAGGACAATTATTTGTAGATCTTTCATCTACCAAATATACTCATGAAGACCTTTCTTCACCCCCAACAACACCACGGGAAAAAATTACCCCCTGCAACCCCTCTACCACTATACTCTCTCTCCACTTTCTCTCTGACTCATCAACACACACTAACATTCCACTATTACATTCTATCTCCTCTAAAACTTCGTCACCACTATTTTTAATTATATCATCGTAATTCTCACCCCTACTTACCTCACTATGTCATCTGACCATCTTTCTTTTCATTTTCGTTTAATTTATCGGTCTCTTTACTACTTTCTACCCCCATTTTAATATCATAATTTGTAATGGGACAATTCTGAAGGGTATAGACATTTTATTTCATTTAATAATTAAATAAATAATTACCTTATTTTATCCACTAAGTGATCTTCTTTTTCTAAATTACAACATGTTTCAGGGCTTATATCCCCATCTTCAGGTAAAAACAATATCTACCCTATTGTTAGGGTTTCGTTAAAAAGTTCACAAAGACACAAACACATAACACACTTAAATAAATTAACATAGAACATCGAGTTTGCATCGGAACGCGCTACAACCGAACCAGTGCACTGGCCGAAGTCCGACTTCCAACTGATCCGTACACGCTATTTATGGTTTATTTTCATTGCTGTGTCATATAGTTTATTTGACTTGAATGACAATTGTTCATTAAGTACCTGACTTTTATTCATTCTTAAGGCCTTGTATATTTCAAATTCTTCTAGGGCATCTAGTAGTTGACCCTTTTTACCTATATGTAAAGGTTCCAGATTCTATTTAAATCCAGTGTATGTATGATTCTCATTTATTAGGTGTTGTGCGTAATGCAATATATTAGTATTGGGGAACTTCTTAGGTAAATGTTCTTTGAATCTCTCAGAAAATTTTCTCCCCATCTGGCCTATATAGATTTTATCGCATTCATTACACCAGATCCTATAAACACCCGAACAATCCTCTAGTAATGCTGTGGTATGAGGCTTAAGTATATTTGTTAGTTTATTTGTGGTCCTGAACGAGACAATAATCCCTATCTTTTTTAGTTCATTATGTAGTATATTAGGTAGTATGTTCGTATATCTAGCGGCAACATATTGGGTTTTATCTTTAACTTTGTCCGATCGTTTTAATTTATTAGCGTGTTTATATATTATTTTATCAATGATTTTACTATTGTAACCATTCACTATTGCTATATGTTTTATTATATTAATTTCATCATTAGTCTTCTATGTCCATCGGTATATTTGTCAATCTATGTGCCAGTGCGTTAAAAGTTGCCATTTTATGTGTATAAGGATGATTGGAACTAGCATGTATGGCTATATCAGTTGTCGTTGGCTTTCTATATATTTTAAAGCTAAGGAGGTTATTATGTTTATATGTGGTTACGTCCATGAAATTCAACATATTGTTATACTCTACTTCCATAGTGAATTTAATATTACTGTTTATGCCGTTCAAAAAAGTAAGCAATCCGTCTATCTGTCTAAGAGTACCACCAAAAATTAAAAATGTGTCGTCTCCATACCGTGTGTACGAGATGATTTTATTATATAACTTGTTTTTGTCATAAAGTATGTACTTGTTCTCATAATGGTTCATGTAAATTTCCGCTAAAATTCCACTCACCGGTGAACCCATGGCCAGCCCATCTTCTTGGATAAAAAACTTGTTGTCGTGTTTAAAGTAATTCTGTTGTATAACAATTTTCAATAAAAATAAAGTTACCCGTGTAGAGATCGAACGTACCCGTGTTAGAGACGATAAATATTCTCGAGAGACTTTTAATCAAGACAAAAGTCTTAAAACAGATACAAATTGATGAACTTATATTTTTATTGAAAATTGTTATACAACAGAATTACTTTAAACACGACAACAAGTTTCTTATCCAAGAAGATGGGCTGGCCATGGGTTCACCGGTGAGTGGAATTTTAGCGGAAATTTACATGAACCATTATGAGAACAAGTACATACTTTCTGACAAAAACAAGTTATATAATAAAATCATCTTGTACACACGGTACGTAGACGACACATTTTTAATTTTTGGTGGTACTCTTAGACAGATAGACAGATTGCTTACTTTTTTGAACGGCATAAACAGTAATATTAAATTCACTATGGAAGTAGAGTATAACAATATGTTGAATTTCATGGACGTAACCACATATAAACGTAATAACCTCCTTAGCTTTAAAATATATAGAAAGCCAACGACAACTGATATAGCCATACATGCTAGTTCCAATCATCCTTATACACATAAAATGGCAACTTTTAACGCACTGGCACATAGATTGACAAATATACCGATGGACATAGAAGACTAATGATGAAATTAATATAATAAAACATATAGCAATAGTGAATGGTTACAATAGTAAAATCATTGATAAAATAATATATAAACACGCTAATAAATTAAAACGATCGGACAAAGTTAAAGATAAAACCCAATATGTTGCCGCTAGATATACGAACATACTACCTAATATACTACATAATGAACTAAAAAAGATAGGGATTATTGTCTCGTTCAGGACCACAAATAAACTAACAAATATACTTAAGCCTCATACCACAGCATTACTAGAGGATTGTTCGGGTGTTTATAGGATCTGGTGTAATGAATGCGATAAAATCTATATAGGCCAGATGGGGAGAAAATTTTCTGAGAGATTCAAAGAACATTTACCTAAGAAGTTCCCCAATACTAATATATTGCATTACGCACAACACCTAATAAATGAGAATCATACATACACTGGATTTAAATAGAATCTGGAACCTTTACATATAGGTAAAAAGGGTCAACTACTAGATGCCCTAGAAGAATTTGAAATATACAAGGCCTTAAGAATGAATAAAAGTCAGGTACTTAATGAACAATTGTCATTCAAGTCAAATAAACTATATGACACAGCAATGAAAATAAACCGTGAATAGCGTGTACGGATCAGTTGGAAGTCGGACTTCGGCCAGTGCACTGGTTCGGTTGTAGCGCGTTCCGATGCAAACTCGATGTTCTATGTTAATTTATTTAAGTGTGTTATGTGTTTGTGTCTTTGTGAACTTTTTAACGAAACAATAACAATAGGGTAGATATTGTTTTTACCTGAAGATAGGGATATAAGCCCTGAAACATGTTGTAATTTAGAAAAAGAAGATCACTTAGTGGATAAAATAGGGTAATTATTTATTTAATCATATACAGTGATCTGGAGACCATACAGTAACTATGTATTTAATAATTATTTGAGGCCAGTCTATTTGGGCATCCTTTGTGGCCACTAGGACCTGCTTTGTGTAACACCCTATATTCAAATCCGTGCCAGTCCGTGCCTAGTACAAGAGAGATAAAGACATTGGAATGCGGGGGTGTGTGTGCTCGTGTGCCGTTGTCAATAATCTTGAACCCAAAGACGTTGGCGGAAGTAGACAAAACGTGGGAGCTGGCCACGTGAGTGCATCAACCAATCAGAGCGCAGGCGGACGGAAGTGAACTTTACCGACGCTTAGCGTGGCTTCAGCCAGTCGACTACAAATACAGACTGCATGCGGTCATTAAAAAATTTTCTGCTCGAGTTAATCAGGGTTGGCCGACCAAACCCAGTGAAAACCAGTTAAAAATATATCAATCGTGAACAGTTTTTCAAAATGAAGTAGGTGAAGTAAAAAAGTAAAAAATCAACAATGTGGTAAATGGAAAAAACTTTCGGACATACAATCAGTGCGGTACGAGACGAGGAGGAATGCCGATTGTGAAGTAACACACAACCAATTTAACTATATCAATAATTACAGTTTAAAAGGGCCTAAAATAAATAAATAAGGGGGTTTGTATGAATGAGTGAATGAGCAAACTGGGTCGTCTTAAGTAGCTTTAGAATTTTAGAATAGCTATTAGAATAAAAACTCAGAATGAAGTAAAGCTCGGGCAATAAATGTTTTGATGAGTTCATTTTACTTCCATATTCCTTAAGGAATGGAAGTATGGTGATGGCAAAAAAAATCGTGTTCGAGATTATTGCAGATTCTGATTCTACTACACTCAAAACATGAAAAAAAGTCGTTTTCCGAAAAGTGTCTGTGTGTGTGTCTGTCTGTCTATGTGTGTGTGTGTGTGTCTGTGTGTCTGTAGATT
The DNA here is from genome assembly GCA_034769895.1 of Magicicada septendecula. Lineage (NCBI taxonomy): Eukaryota > Metazoa > Arthropoda > Insecta > Hemiptera > Cicadidae > Magicicada > Magicicada septendecula. The sequence goes on from JAWRYS010000505.1 coordinate 48,470, forward strand.
TTTTTCTATGGCAAACGATAACTGCCGCAAATTCAAACAGAATCAAATAATTTTTTGCATACAGCCCTGATTTGTAGAGTACTCACGACCTATTGTTTTTTGTGAAGATCGGTTGAGGGAAAGGGGTAGTTTACCAGCAACGGTTTTTTTTTATCAAGGGAATTTTTTTTTTTTTTGGCAAACGATAACAGCCGCAAATTCAAACAAAATTAAATAATGTTTCGTATACAGCCCTGAATTGTAGAGTTCTCAAGACCTATGGTTTTTGGTGAAGATCGGTTAAGGGAAAGGGGTAGTTTACCTGCAACGTTTTATGTTTTAACAAGGGTATTTTCTATGGCAAACGATAACAGACGCAAATTCAAACAGAATCTAAAAATTATTTGTATACAGCCCTAAATTGCAGAGTTCTCAAGACCTATTGTTTTTGGTGAAGATCGGTTAAGGGAAAGGGGTAGTTTACCTGCAGCGTTTTTTTATCAAGGGTATTTTCTATGGCAAACGATAACAGCCGCAAATTCAAACAGAATCAAATAATTTTTTGCATACAGCCGTGATTTGTAGAGTATTCAAGACCTATTGTTTTTGGTGAAGATCGGTTAAGGGGAAGGGGTAGTTTACCTGCAACGTTTTTTTATCAAGCGAATTTTCTATGACGAACGGTAACTGCCGCATATTCAAACAGAATCAAATAATTTTTTGCATACGTCACTGAATTGTAGAGGACTCAAGGCCTTTTGATTTTGGTGAAGATCGGTTAAGGGGAAGGGGTAGTTTACCTGCAACCTTTTACGTTTTAACAAGAGTAAAGTACATGAAAATTCATTTAAACTTTTTCAAACAATGGTAATTGTTAAAATAAAATAATTTTGTTGCCAGGCAATAAAATTATAATTTTTTCATTTTAATGTAAATCTGTACATAGTATAAAGTAAAGTCGGTGCGTTTTCTCTCTGTGTTTGAAATCGCTAATCTCAGGAAGTACTGAACGGATTTTATTCAAGTTTTCGCCAATAGATAGAGTGTCTATCGAGGAACATTTATGTGTATAATTAATACATATATGTTGTACATTAGCTTAGCTATCACGGTTTATGTCAAGTAAGTGGTATAGTTTACATCTTATATATAAAAATGAATGTTTCTTTGTTTGTCCCGTATGCGTTCCTATACCATTCATCCGATTGCGATAAAACTTCGGTGAGTTGTTGTGCGCACGTCCGCGAAGGTTTCTTCCACATCTCCTCCTAAACCACTGTACCGATTTCAACCAAACTTGGCACAAATATTTTACGCAACGGGAGAACCAACATAGGATAGGTGTTTTTTCGATGTAGTCCTTTTGGGGGTTCTTTGGGGTCTTCCACGTCTCCACCTAAACCATTGGACCGATTTCAACCAAACTTGGCACAAATATTTTACGCAACGGGAGAACCAACATAGGACAGGTGTTTTTTTCGATACGATCCTCTGGGGGGTCCTTTGCGGTCTTAAAAAACTATTAGATCTGGTTACTATGGCAACCCAATAGAATAGATTCTGTTCTAAATATATTATCGCATTAAATTGAAGACCACGCGAACGAAGTTGTGGGGAACAGTTATTTATTTTTAAGAAGCCTACTTTAATTAAACTTTATTAATTAAACTAACATTTTCATTACGTACAACGTGAAACTCCGTACCGAAGCACGGGTATTCTGCTAGTCATGTATAAGAGAAAATATATCGTGCGTGGCAGGCAAGCATATCTCAGTTATGTACTGTTTACGTTTCCATTTTATTATTATCACTACCGCAATAAAAAGGCAGGGAAGACGCACACACACACACACAATTCGCGTTATTTCTGGCCTCATTCATGTTTATTTTCTTACATTTGCACGCTTTTTAAATGGAAAGTGCCGAACCCACACCAACATAACGCATGCAAGCCGAAAAAGTGTCCAGCGTGGATAGTGATTTGCTTCCTGTGGATCGCTGGGCAGTGTAACTGCACGTGTTTACAGAGTAACGATTCATAGACAGACTTTTCGTCTTTAGGGAATGAACCCTCTGCAAGATGCTGAGGGTCCATGAGTGACTTCGGAGCGCTCCTTCTTTTCCGCGTGTTTGTTCTGTGAAACGTACACTGTAGATTCGCAGATTTATTCTAAGCAACGCTCAATAGGAAATGTTGAAAATTTTTGTCCACGGTGAACCCTCATACACACTAAACCTGCTCTGATGTTTTAATTACGGTCATCATAATATTAAAACTTTGGAAACTTGAGCACTATTTAATGGAGATCAATCATTAACTTATACAAGCCATTAATTTTATGCATATTTTTTATATATATGTGTACAACGTTATCGGCAACAAAGAAGTAGTTTTTGTTAAAATTCCTTCTCTGGATATTTGGCCGTAGTCCAATGTTTTCTACAAAACCAGACGTTTCGGCAATTCCATTGACTTCCATCATCAGTGAAAATCGAGTGTGATAACATGAGGTGGTATATGTTAGTGACCACAGTACTGTGGTTAAGGCTGAAGCAGTAAGTAGAAAGAAGTAATTTCTATGGTAATATTTCATTTCGAAAATGATTTTAAAAATAAATCTTAGAATATGGAAGTCATGTATGGTTCTCCATACCGATATTTTACTTCCATATTCTTTAAGGAATGGAAGTATGGTGATGGCAAAAAAATCGTGTTCGAGATTATTGCAGATTCTGATTCTACTACACTCAAAACACGAAAAAGTCGTTTTCCGAAATGTGTGTGTGTGTGTGTGTGTGTGTGTGTGTGTGTGTGTGTGTGTGTGTGTGTGTGTGTGTGTGTGTGTGTGTGTGTGTGTGTGTGTGTGTGTGTGTGTGTGTGTGTGTGTGTGTGTGTGTGTGTGTGTGTGTGTGTGTGTGTGTGTGTGTGTGTGTGTGTGTGTGTGTGTGTGTGTGTGTGTGTGTGTGTGTGTGTGTGTGTGTGTGTGTGTGTGTGTGTGTGTGTGTGTGGATTTTTTTTCTATGGCAAACGATAACTGCCGCAAATTCAAACAGAATCAAATAATTTTTTGCATACAGCCCTGATTTGTAGAGTACTCACAACCTATTGTTTTTGGTGAAGATCGGTTGAGGGAAAAGGGTAGTTTACCTGCAACGGTTTTTTTTTATCAAGGGAAATTTTTTTTTTTGGCAAACGATAACAGCCGCAAATTCAAACAGAATCAAATAGTGTTTCGCATACAGCCCTGAATTGTAGAGTTCTCAAGACCTATTGTTTTTGGTGACGATCGGTTAAGGGAAAGGGGTAGTTTACCTGTACCGTTTTATGTTTTAACAAGGGTATTTCCTATGGCAAACGATAACAGCCGCAAATTCAAACAGAATCAAAAGATTATTTGCATACAGCCCTAAATTGTAGAGTTCTCAAGACCTATTGTTTTTGGTGAAGATCGGTTAAGGGAAAGGGGTAGTTTACCTACAACGTTTTTTTAACAAGGGTATTTTCTATGGCAAACGATAACAGCCGCAAATTCAAACAGAATCAAATAATGTTTCGCATACAGTCCTGATTTGTAGAGTACTCAAGACCTATTGTTTTTGGTGAAGATCGGTTGAGGGGAAGGGGTAGTTTACCTGCAACGTTTTTTATCAAGCGTATTTTCTATGGCAAACGATAACAGCCGCAAATTCAAACAGAATCAAATAATTTTTTGCATACGTCCCTGAATTGTAGAGGTCTCAAGGACTTCCGATTTTGGTGAAGATCGGTTAAGGGGAAGGGGTAGTTTACCTGCAACCTTTTACGTTTTAACAAGAGTAAAGTACATGAAAATTTATTTAAACTTTTTGAAACAATGGTAATTGTTAAAAATAAAATAATTTTGTTGCCAGGCAATAAAATTAAAATTTTTTCATTTTAATGTAATATAATATTTTTCATTTAATACGGCAATAAAAAGGCAGGTAAGACACAAACACACACACACACACACACACACACAATTCACGTTATTTCTGGCCTCACTCATGTTTATTTTCTTACGTTTGCATGCTTTTTAAATGGAAAGTACCGAAACCCACACCAACATAACGCGTGCAAGCCGAAAAAATGGACATCAATTTGCTTACTGGCAAAGCTAGTAGTTAATGAATGGGTAGGCAAAAATCATATCTTAAATTTTTTTTTAAGGAATCACTAAAAGGACGGTGGGTCAAATCGGACGCTGAGGTAGAGTTTGCTGTAACCGAATGGTTCCACAAACAGCCGTAAGAATTTTACTAGCAGGGAATCTACAGGTTAGCGCAACAGTGGAACTCACGTCTTAATGTTATTGGAGACTTCTTTTAAAATCGTTGAATAAAAAATGCTTTACAGCTCTATACGTGTGTCTATTGAACAATCCTTGTATTAGTCATACACAATAATACAACTGATTGAACTTCAAATTTTTAAACTTGATTAGTTTCTATATATTGTAACGCATCAGAAATGCTAGCATTCATGTTACATAAAAGAAGATTCACAGAATAATAAACAAATTGATATTTAACCCCATAATAGAACAGAGATCCAATAATTACAATTATAATCATAGACAAAATTAAATAAGGATGCAAGATAGTGTTGACTAGAATAAACGAACCTGTAAGATAAATAATAGCTAATGATATATGTTTAATGAAAAGCAAAACAAAAAAAATGAACAATGACTTAATTTATGGTAATAACAAATAAGAATTTTGTGTTAAGAAGTATTATTTTATGACAAAAATGTTATGATAAAGTTTATGTGATGTTATATCAAATATGTGTTGAGTTAATGAAAAATAATGAAACAAGTTGTATTATTCAATGACTGTCGTAGAATGAAGTGTGAGGCAGTTAATCAATGTTCATAAATTCGAATTCTGTTGTATGTGATCAAGAGATCAAGATAAAATTGTTATTAGATATAGAAAAATAATTGTTTATATAAGTGCTAATAATTAAGATTTGATTGTATGTATGAATTTATATAAAAGGGACTATAGATGCATAACAGACATAACCACAGGTAGATCAGTTTACAATAAAAGGCCTAACAGGCAAAAATACTATATAAACACTAATAACATAAATATTAGGTGCATCAATTAATAATAATTAATAAATACGCTATGAAGAGCTAGAAAAAAAAGAAAAACATTAAATTAATAATAATATTTAATAAAATTTATACAAATTATAATAATACCATAATGCCATAATATCGATTGGTAAAATATAATATCGAAGGTGGATTAAATATAATAAAAAAGAAAAAAGCGGACTTATATCAAAAAATCAGTAGAATATGTGTATAAAGTAATAAACCAACTATCGGTAAAGTTACATCCCGATAGGACAGCAAATTGATAAAGAATAGATAAAAAATATATGAAAGAAACACTATATAGTCAAAACATGTGGAAGGCAGAAATTATTATATGTTGCTAGGGACGAAAAATAAGAACAAGAAGTTGTTGATTTTGGACAAGACAAGAATTGCTTTGAAAAAACTGAAAGTGATGAGATTAAAAACCCAAGAATAATCTATTTAATTGTAATATTCGAAATTACCAGATACTATTATAAAAATACAAAATTCTAATGACAATATTTACGTCTACTACCAATACAGATAAACAAAAATAACACTACAATATGAAATGATAATAGAGAGTAAATAATTGAAGTCTACAAGAAAGAACTTGGACTGTCCCATATCCGAAGGGAATTGATGAGATATTAAAGAAATAGAAAGAATTAACAGTAACACAACTCATAATAATCACAACACCAGAAATTATAACCTTGCAAATACACGGAACAACACTAATTGCTTCAACCGAAGGAAGAACTTATTTGGATCCTGGCGGTGCAGAAGAAACATCAATCGAGCTGTAAATCAATCCAAAAGCTGTATTCCGAAGTGGACAGGACAAGAATTACTTTTATTAAACCGAAGACAGAAAACCGTACTGCATAACCATTCAAAACAGTAAATTTAGCGATCAACCGCCTACACGATTTGCTTCGTTCGAGTCTGGTAAATTATATTATATTAATCATACTAAATACACAACACATAAATATTATAAATCTTGCATTCTTATCTATGTATTTTTAGTCTTCCCCACAGTTACAAGAACCTTCACACCCTGAAATAAATTAAATACAAATCAAAACATAATATATAACCAAATATAAATAAAGGATTAAAATAATCAACAATCAATACCTGAAGTCTATAGTCCAAGCATATGTTAATTAGCACATATCTTATTTAATGTGAATCAAGTAAACAAATAAAGAACCTTTATATATTTGTCAAATCTTGTTATTTGGAGTATGGTTAGTGAACTGGGAACAAAAAGTAACTGAATAAGTATAGAATAAATGGTTAATATAAACATCGAAATAACCTATAAGTTTCGTTGAGCCGATACTGCAGCGCTTATAGCGGAATTATCCGACACCAAAGAGGGAGCGTAAAATTACGAATTTAGACAGATCTCTCTTCAAGGTATAATAGGGTTGGATGAAATTGTAGAATAACGATTAAGTTGTTTAAGTTCTAGGCACACTAACACTGATAATTATTAAAGAGTTAAGTTAATATTAGTTAATTACATCCATATATTCCACAACTCCAAATATCTCCGAGATTTATATAATTAAAGTAATACAAAACAAATTGACAAATACAACAGTGGGGTTTTAAGGAGAGGAAACTCGTTTAAGTACAAATTGGCTTTCATCCCGTGGCTTGAACAGTAGCGGCTACACCCAGGTTTAAGTACAAATTGGAGCCCAAACAGTGGGGCTTGATTGCATCAGAGTATTGATAAACACCAGAACAGAGATTAAGTACAAATTGGCGCTCAACTTGTGTAGGGCTTAAGTTAAGTAACTATAAGTATAATAACATTACTTAACCAGAGCAGGCAACTGTGGGAGAGTAAACATGCATACCAGAGGTAGATCAAGGATTAGGGCAGGAGAAACGGAGAAGGAAATAGATGAACAAGAACAGGAAATAGAACTAATAACAGACAGTGAAATGGAACAACAGACAGATGAAATAACGGAAACTGAAATTATTACGGACAAGGAAAAGGAAATAATTGAAGAAGTTGCCCAAGGGGATCAATCAGATAAGCCTAACCAAAAGGAAGACTTGAGTATACAGGAAATGTTGAAACTACTATTGGAAAAATCGAAGAGACAGGAGGGAAACTCAAAGAGACTGGAGGAAAAATACGATAAAACCCATGAGGAAATTAAGGAAACCTCAAAACAAATGAACGAAAGATTAAACCAAATTCACGAAAGGTTAGATAGGAATGATGAGGGTTTAAAACAAATGAAGGAAGACATCTTACAAATACATGAAGAGAATTTAAGGCAAATTAATGAAAAAATTGAAAATCTTCATGTATCAATTAACCAGAAGGTGGACCAAAATAATGAGGAAAGAAAATTAGAAATAGCCAAAACAAATGAAGGACTAGAAAAAACTAACGAAACAATAGTACAGGTTCGTGTAGAATTACAGAATAAAATTAATGACACAAAAATTGAGAATAAAACATTGGTTGAAGAAATCCAGAAGGAAACTGTCGAAAAATATGAGCAAATTAAAAACGAAGTACATCAGGTACGGGAGGAGAATAAGGAAGGTATTACACAAATACAGACAGACATGGGCGAACGACTCGAAAGAGTCTATGGCAATTTAAATAGTATGGAAGGTCAAATCAATACCAATAAAAATAAAATAGAAGAAATTAGTAGACGTGAATTACAATTACAGGAAGAAGTAGATTCATGGCGGGATAGGACATGCCAACATAGTCATACAAATAACCATGAGAACCGAGAATCGATTAATTTTCGTAATTACAAGCGCAATCCTATGGAATTTTTAAAGAGATTGGAAGAGGTGATCATAAGAAATAGAGAGAATCGCTGGAGTATTATACGAAGCATGATTGATGAAACGTTTAAAGATACTTATGATAATTGGTGGACAGCGGTGCGTCCGGATATAATGGACATGACTGAGTTCAAAAAACAACTTAAGGAGAAGTATTGGTCTGAATCGACCCAGAACATGATTAGGAATAATTTGAGTAACGGTCGATACGAAACAAATGTAGGCCAGTCCCCTACTTCATACTTTTTAGGAAAAGTATGTATGGCGCGGAACTTAGAGCCCAGAATTCCCGAAGAATGTTTGGTGATACAACTATCCTATCATTACGAGGAAGGGATAAAAAATGCGCGTATGTGTAGTCAAATCAAAACGATTCCAGCCATGGCCAAATTCTTGGAGAATTATGAACACGAGAACCAATACCAAAGAAATAGAATACTAAATCATAAATATCAGAAGTATGATAATAACGCGCCACCAACCAATTCTCATAATAACGATCGCAATCGACCTGCGCAGAACGTTAATACTAATAGAACACAAAATGAAAACACGAATAATAACTCCAGAAACTATAATTATCGCGGCAATAACAATTACAATTATCGTGATAGTCGCAATAATAGAGGAGATGGTGACAGACGACCCAATAATTATAGACATAACGTCAATTATATCTACTCCAGACCTCAAGGTAATCAGCGACAATACTACCCAAGGAGTCACTGATATGACAACCATTATGACCAATCTCGGCATGAAGTCAACTACCCACATGATGGAAATTATAGGATAGCAGAACATAATATGGAGGATCGCACTGAAACAGTACAAAATCAACACAGTAATCAAAATGAAAATAGAGAAGAGGGAGTAAGCCCTCATTTAAACTAATAGAGGCAGTGAAAATTAATGAATACCCGTCACTGAACCGTAATCTTGGGGAACAACGACTAATAAATAAAATTAAGTGTAATCGTAAAATAACCATAATTAATAACCACTATTTAAAGAATATCAGGGAAGATTTGTTGGAAGAGGATCAGAAACATGTAAACAGTAATAGTAATAACGAAATCATATATATATCAGCAAAATTCTAAAAGACAGTAAGACCAACTTACACAAATTATTTGAAATAACTATTATATATAAAACGAATTTAGTAAGAAACAAAAATTACTAAATCCAAAAAGAAATATAATGAATAAATTCTAAAAATAATAAGAACAACTTATTACCAGTCTTGAAGAAAATTACTTGGAATTTAAAAAGAATTTGAGTTGAATACTACCACTAAATTCTAAAAATAATAAGAACAACTTATTAAAGATTACAGAAAAAAGCGATAATTATTATTAATGTTTATAAAGAAATAGTGTGAATAACAAACCCCAAGATTACCGAAGAAAGCGATAATTATTATTAATGTTTATAAAGAAATAGTGTGAATAACAAACCCCAAGATTACAGAAGAAAGCGATAATTATTATTAATGTTTATAAAGAAATAGTGTGAATAACAAACCCCAAGATTACCGAAGAAAGCGATAATTATTATTAATGTTTATAAAGAAATAGTGTGAATAACAAACCCCAAGATTACCGAAGAAAGCGATAATTATTATTAATGTTTATAAAGAAATAGTGTGAATAATGAATAATGGAACCCCAAGATAAAAGTTATTACCTCAAATCGACATATGCAAAATAAAGCCAAAAAAAAAAAAAAAAAAAAAATCATATGACCTAAAATATATACTACATTGCCACATGATGGAACAATTTCAGTAAACAATTGAATGTAACCAATATAATGTTAAAGAAGACAAGAAAGAAAGAGTATTTATGAACATAATTCATTGAAAAATAAACAGCCAAAATAGTGAAATATGATAAGAAGAAGAATAGTTGGGGCTAAGGAATGTATTTAGTCAAAAATACAATTATAATGATCATCACACAACAACTATTTAGAAAATATTGTGATCAGAGAAAAAAAAAAAAAAAACGAAGAAGATACTTAACATTACAATCTCAACAAAAATGAAAACAAAAATGACTACAAATGATAACTGTCAAAGTCAATATCAACGAATGTTTAAGGAATTAAAATGGAATTACGAAATATGAAGAATAGTAATGAAGAAAAATAAATGCAACAAAGAAAAAATCTTTTCCCAAATATTTATTATTAAATGATTAAAGAGATTATTAGGAGATTATTATTATATTTTATAGCTGACTGTAGATGAATTCCAGCAGTACTATATTAAAATGTGGTGTGGGCAGCAGAGTATGAAGCCAAACAGTGCCTCTCTGAACTGTACCAACGCATGTGTTAGGGATTGTTAGGGAAATTAAATATTTAAGGAATATTAGAATAGTTGCAAGAATAAATTCAGTTTCCAAAGGAATGTGACGAAGAAAACAGAAAGAAGTGAGTTGACAGAAGAATAATTGAAAAATACAGTAATTATAAATAGAAGAGATGTAAAACTAATGTATCAGTGAATAGTGTAGCCAACTACCAACAAGTGTATTGTATTTTACAGAAATAAAATGATCAAGAATGTTAATTAAAATGATGAAATGTTATTAAATAAAAAAAAAAAGTATTAATACTAGTCTAATGAAGTTACATTGAGAATCCCATCGTCAACCATTAACCATGAAATAAAGAAAAGGCATGTGAAAAAGACAAGTTTATTTGACCTAAACTTCATTCAGGTAAACTAAACTTTTTTAGGAGGGGAAGCATATGTAACGCAACAGAAATGCTAGCATTCATGTTACATAAAAGAAGATTCACAGAATAATAAACAAATTGATATTTAACCCCATAATAGAACAGAGATCCAATAATTACAATTATAATCATAGACAAAATTAAATAAGGATGCAAGATAGTGTTGACTAGAATAAACGAACCTGTAAGATAAATAATAGCTAATGATATATGTTTAATGAAAAGCAAAACAAAAAAAATGAACAATGACTTAATTTATGGTAATAACAAATAAGAATTTTGTGTTAAGAAGTATTATTTTATGACAAAAATGTTATGATAAAGTTTATGTGATGTTATATCAAATATGTGTTGAGTTAATGAAAAATAATGAAACAAGTTGTATTATTCAATGACTGTCGTAGAATGAAGTGTGAGGCAGTTAATCAATGTTCATAAATTCGAATTCTGTTGTATGTGATCAAGAGATCAAGATAAAATTGTTATTAGATATAGAAAAATAATTGTTTATATAAGTGCTAATAATTAAGATTTGATTGTATGTATGAATTTATATAAAAGGGACTATAGATGCATAACAGACATAACCACAGGTAGATCAGTTTACAATAAAAGGCCTAACAGGCAAAAATACTATATAAACACTAATAACATAAATATTAGGTGCATCAATTAATAATAATTAATAAATACGCTATGAAGAGCTAGAAAAAAAAGAAAAACATTAAATTAATAATAATATTTAATAAAATTTATACAAATTATAATAATACCATAATGCCATAATATCGATTGGTAAAATATAATATCGAAGGTGGATTAAATATAATAAAAAAGAAAAAAGCGGACTTATATCAAAAAATCAGTAGAATATGTGTATAAAGTAATAAACCAACTATCGGTAAAGTTACATCCCGATAGGACAGCAAATTGATAAAGAATAGATAAAAAATATATGAAAGAAACACTATATAGTCAAAACATGTGGAAGGCAGAAATTATTATATGTTGCTAGGGACGAAAAATAAGAACAAGAAGTTGTTGATTTTGGACAAGACAAGAATTGCTTTGAAAAAACTGAAAGTGATGAGATTAAAAACCCAAGAATAATCTATTTAATTGTAATATTCGAAATTACCAGATACTATTATAAAAATACAAAATTCTAATGACAATATTTACGTCTACTACCAATACAGATAAACAAAAATAACACTACAATATGAAATGATAATAGAGAGTAAATAATTGAAGTCTACAAGAAAGAACTTGGACTGTCCCATATCCGAAGGGAATTGACGAGATATTAAAGAAATAGAAAGAATTAACAGTAACACAACTCATAATAATCACAACACCAGAAATTATAACCTTGCAAATACACGGAACAACACTAATTGCTTCAACCGAAGGAAGAACTTATTTGGATCCTGGCGGTGCAGAAGAAACATCAATCGAGCTGTAAATCAATCCAAAAGCTGTATTCCGAAGTGGACAGGACAAGAATTACTTTTATTAAACCGAAGACAGAAAACCGTACTGCATAACCATTCAAAACAGTAAATTTAGCGATCAACCGCCTACACGATTTGCTTCGTTCGAGTCTGGTAAATTATATTATATTAATCATACTAAATACACAACACATAAATATTGTAAATCTTGCATTCTTATCTATGTATTTTTAGTCTTCCCCACAGTTACAAGAACCTTCACACCCTGAAATAAATTAAATACAAATCAAAACATAATATATAACCAAATATAAATAAAGGATTAAAATAATCAACAATCGATACCTGAAGTCTATAGTCCAAGCATATGTTAATTAGCACATATCTTATTTAATGTGAATCAAGTAAACAAATAAAGAACCTTTATATATTTGTCAAATCTTGTTATTTGGAGTATGGTTAGTGAACTGGGAACAAAAAGTAACTGAATAAGTATAGAATAAATGGTTAATATAAACATCGAAATAACCTATAAGTTTCGTTGAGCCGATACTGCAGCGCTTATAGCGGAATTATCCGACACCAAAGAGGGAGCGTAAAATTACGAATTTAGACAGATCTCTCTTCAAGGTATAATAGGGTTGGATGAAATTGTAGAATAACGATTAAGTTGTTTAAGTTCTAGGCACACTAACACTGATAATTATTAAAGAGTTAAGTTAATATTAGTTAATTACATCCATATATTCCACAACTCCAAATATCTCCGAGATTTATATAATTAAAGTAATACAAAACAAATTGACAAATACAACAGTGGGGTTTTAAGGAGAGGAAACCCGTTTAAGTACAAATTGGCTTTCATCCCGTGGCTTGAACAGTAGCGGCTACACCCAGGTTTAAGTACAATATATGTTTAATGTTACAAATAATTCAAATAACAATCTTGATCATCTGTTAGTTCAGCAGAATAACAGTGACACTTTTAATAACCACATAAAATAAACACTTAGAAACAACACAGGCGCTTTAACTTAACTGTTTGGACCACAGAAGTGAGGCATGCCTCAACGCTCTATGTGTACAGTGCGGGACAATCCCCCCTCCCTACACTTCCCTATCACACCACTACATTGCTTACATATGATGTATACAAAAAACGCTGAGGCAAGTTCAGGTTGCCTCATTCGCTTTAAACGAACTATGCCGAATCTCACCTGTCACCATCTAGCGGTCGCTCAATAAAGCACGTTTCGGTTTAATAAATTTGACAGTCGCAGTAACAATGTATAATCTTTACGTTATGTAGTTCATACGTATTTATAATTTTTATTCTACAGAATTTTTTAGGGTAGGCATTGCCTCAATTGCCTCCATGTAACTTCGCCACTGATATATATGTGTACAACGTTATCGGCAACAAAGAAGTAGTTTTTGTTAAAATTCCTTCCCGGGATATTTGGCCGTAGTCTAATGTTTTCTACAAAACCAGACATTTCGGCAATGCCATCGACTTCCATCATCAGTGAAAATCGAGTGCGATAACGTGAGGTGGTATACGTTAGTGACCACAGTACTGTGGTTAAGGCTGAAGCAGTAAGTAGAAAGAAGTAGTTTCGATGGTAATATTTCATTTCGAAAATGATTTTAAATATAAATCTTAGAATATGGAAGTCATGTATGGTTCTCCATACCGATATTTTTATTACAAATGTTTTATTAATAATTAAGAAATGATATAGTACACAAATTTGAAGGAATAAATGTGAGTTCTATTATACACAAGAGAGTAGTGTACGTTATTGATGTAACCTAAAAATCACGTTGTTATTCACAGTTCGTGTGACGGACCGGACCTAACTTCAAGGTAGGTGAGATAATTTTATAATTGTGTATTTATTTATAATAGCACAAATGGCGCCTCGAACATTTGGACAAGTTTTATAAATTAAATTTATATATAAAAACCACACCTACAGGTGAATAACGTGATTTAAAGGTTAAGAAAAAATACGTACAAATTACGTAACAGACGTAAAATAGTATGTCATTGTTAGGGTAAGTGTCAGATGTTTTGTATGTAAGTAAATTTGTATAAATTTATAATTTAAAAATGGCAGGTAATAATAACGAGAACGATATCAATGAAATTACCAATTTTGATGAAGCAGTTGTTATGAGCAGCCTTGAAGCCTATTCGACTCCAAATGTGGGTCAAGACAATAAGACAAGTGAATTTAATATTACAAGTAAAATAAATGTTTCAGATGACTCGGGGATTCAAATAACCCCAAAATTAAGTAGGGAAAATAACAAAAGTAATGATGAAGTCAGCTTCACTGACAGTAATACAGAAAGTCAGTTAACAGAGTCGAAAATAATGAAAGACATTGAACATCAATCGACACCTATCCAAAATAAACAAGCGGTAGATAGTAATGAGAAGGTAATGAATATGTTACAATTAATTTTAGAGCAACAAAGTATTAAATTTAACGAAGTAAAGAGTAGTTTTGACGTCAAATTTGACATTCAAAATAGTAATTTCAATGCCAAATTTGATGAACAAAAGAGTAGTTTTGACGCTAGTTTTGATGTACAGAATAGCAAATTTGATGTTATAAATAGTCGTTTTGATGTTCAAATTAGTAATTTTAATGATAAATTCAACGAGATCAGAGACGAAATAAAACAACAAAATATTAATTTTAGTAAACAAGTGAATGAAATTAATACACATTGTGATGATTAAAGAACAGATATTAGAATCAGTAGATGGTAAATTCAATAAAAAAATTTGTGAAATCACAGAAAATATTGAAAGTAAAATAAATGACGTAAATGAAAAAATGACAGACAAAATTAAAACTCAAGTCAAAGAGCAGTATGTAGAGATAGAAAGTAAATGTATAAATAAGATTAATGAACATAATAATGACATAGAAATTAAAATAATGGAGGTAGAAAATGTGTATAAACAATCTATGCAAGAGAGTATGGGGGCTATGAGTAAACATAACCTTCAATATGAAATTAAAAATGATAATAAATTAAAAGTAATTGAGCAAGATATCATAGAAATTAAAGATGAATTACAGGTGCCCGTAAGCCAGAATTTAAATAGTGTTGCGGAGCGAGTATTGTGTACTCGCGAAGCAAAAGATGATATAGAACTTGAACAATTTAATTGTGACAACCATAGAGTACACCCGATGCAATTTCTGAGTAGGGTAAGGGAATTTAACCGGTTTAATAGTAGTAGTTGGGAGATTAAATTGTTAAAGATTTTAAAGTGTTTTAAGCGTAGTTCTGAAATATGGGCAGAGGTACATAATACGGAGTGGAGTAGTTATGAAAAGTTCGAAGTACCGTTTAGGAATAAATATTGGTCCGAAGAAGATCAGAAAATTTTATGTAGTCAAATCATGGGAACTGGGAATTTCAGGAGAATAAACAACCACCTAACCATATACGTAATGAAAATATTTAATGAAGCAAAGTACCTAGAACCGCCGTTGCCGTTCCGGTCATTTGTTAGACATATTAGTAAACACCTGCCCAGAGAAGTACAGATTACTTTAATGACGAGAGAGATAGTAGATATAAACGAACTGGAAAATATGTTAGATGTATTACAAAACATTGGGGAATGCGAAGTAGGGAGGCATCCAAATCCACCAGCGGCACCTAATAACGAAAATTATCATCAGTATAGGGGAACACCAAACTCCTATAGAGGGATGAGGGGAAGTAATAACCCTAACTTTAGAGGCGGAATGTGGAAATGTCTAAGTTGTGAATATGAGAATTATGCTATCCGGACAGTATGTTACAGATGCAACAAAGCACGGGATTGCCAATGGGGCAATGTGGCCCCGAATCACCATCATCAACAACAACGAGGAGGAGGTAATGACAGACGAGGTGGACATGCGACGAGAGGGAGAGGAGGATACAACCAAGCCGTGACGGGTACGTCAACGGAAAACTCAGGCCGACAATGGGAGTCAGGACCACACCATTGTCCACTGATGACGACAGGGTCCAAGAAGAGTGCAAATACCAAATAATATAATTATCAAGGACATGGCGAAGGAGTTGCTGGAAGAAGACGAAGCAGAAATTATGGAAACAAAAGCAGGGTTGACAGAGGTAATCGTCAGCTTAGAAGGTAAGAACTTTAAAACATTAATAGATACAGGAAGCGAAATATCAGTAATTTCAGAAAATGTATTGGGAGAATTACAACGGGTAAATAAACATATTCCATCATTACCAGTTGCGGGTGTAACAATAGTGGGGGTAACCGGGGTACGGAGTAAAAGGGTTACTAGACAAGTACAACTGAATATATACATTAGTGAAACAGAATTTGAGAATACCTTTTTAGTAGTTAAGGGACTGAATTTACATATAATTCTGGGAAATGATTTTTTGGAGAGAAATAAAGCAGCAATAGATTTTGACAAGAGAATAGTAGAATTTAATAAGGGAAGTGAACCGGTCAGGGTTAATTTTAAGCGGGTGATAAATGAGGTTAAAGTTGCGGGAATAAAATTAATACCTAAACGAGTAGGTGATGGAGATATAGAAACAAGAGTGAATATTTGTCGAGAGAGCGAAAGCGTGGAGAATGAGGAGGGAGAGATGTATGTGAGTGATGAGAGAATATGGGAAAATCGGGCGGATAAATTTTTTAATGAGGGTGGAGTTGTAGGGAGTCCCCAACGACAGGAGTTGTGGGCAGTTGTGGAGCGTTTAGAGATGTGTTTGCAGAGTTTCCTGGGAAAGCCAGGGACTATGTATGCGAGTTGAAAGTTCAAAAACACTCACCCTATATGCAGAGGAGCTATCCAGTGCCGTTTTCGAAGAGGAGAGCAGTACAAGAGGAGTTGGACAAAATGATGGAAGGAGACATTATTGAGAGATCGATATCGCCATACTCGAATCCATTAGTGGTGGTCATCAAGAAGGATGGAAAGGTAAGGTTGTGTTTAGATGCTAGGAAAATTAACCAAATTATAATACCTGACCGGGAGTCACCAGAACCCATGAATGAAATTTTTCAGAAGTCGGAGTCAAATATATGACATCTTTAGATTTGACAGCAGGGTACTGGCAAGTTCCATTGGCGCCAGAGAGCCGGAAATATACTGCATTTCTCTTCAATGGTAAGAATTATCAGTTCAAGCGTTTACCATTTGGATTAAACACTAGTGTAGCAAGTTTTATAAAATGTTTAGATATGATATTACAACTTAAGGACTTAGATTTTTTGACTGTATACGTTGATGACATATTGATAGCGTCAAGAACATTCTCTGAACATTTAGAACATATAGAATACGTATTAAATAAATTGCACAATGGGGGTTTAACAGTTAATTGGGAGAAGTCGAAGTTTCTACAAACTGAAATACATTTTTTAGGTTTTATTATTACTTCAGAGGGAATTCTAGCCAACCCAGATAAAGTAGAAGCTATTATGCGTTTTCCAGAACCTAAAAAAATTAAGCAGTTACAAAGTTTGTTGGCTTTATGCAACTTTTATCGGAAGTTTCAGAGAAATTATGCACAGGTAACCTCTAAGTTAAGTGCGGTGTTACAAAAGAATAAACAATGGAGATGGGGCAAGGAGGAAAGAGTTACTTTTAATGAAATCAAAGAGAAGTTTATAGATATGATAATGATGAATCATCCCGATTTTCAGAAAAAATTTTATTTACAGATGGATGCCAGCAACATAGCCCTCGGCGCAGAACTATACCAGGAGGGTGAGGATAAGGAACACCGGACAATAGCTTTTGCCAGCTGGACTTTGTTAGCAGCGGAAAGGAACTACATGACAACGGAGGAGTTGCTGAGTATCGTCTTTGCGGTGAGAAATTCCGTACCTATCTTCTAGGGAACCAGACCATCATTAGGACAGATCACAAGGCGTCATTTTTGAATACTTGCAAATTAACTCATAGCAGATTAACCAGGTGGGTGTAGCGTTACAAGAGTATCACTTTTCATGGGAGTACATTAAGGGCAACGATAATAAAGTACCAGACACTCTTTCCAGGGTAGATGTAATAGATAACAAAACAGGGAGGGATCTGAAAGAAATAGAGATTTTTCGATTAACAAGGGAAGATAGAATTTTTGGTGAGGAATTAAGGGAGATTAAAAACATATAAAGATCAGAAAACAAATTGAGTAAAGTAATTGCTAGTTTAGAAGCAGATGTAAATGGGTCCGAATATAACACGCATTTCCAAATATATCAGGGAATTCTATTCAAGAAAGTACAGGGGGGTGAACGTGATTGGAGATTGATGGTACCTGAAGAGTTAGTAGATAAAATTATTTGGGATTGTCATGTAAGATATGGACATTTTGGTGCGAAAAAATGTACAAATGTGTTAAAAGAGTCTTGTGTTTTTAAGAATATGGAGAGGCGAGTTAGAAGAGTGTTAAGAGTATGAGATTTGTGTCAGAAGTCAAAAGTAGTAAATTATAGGGTTGAAGGGGAAATGAATTATATTAAAGTTGACAGACCGTTTGATTTAGTTGCTGTAGATTTGTATGGGCCATTGCCTAAAGGTAGAGGTGGAGTAGTGTGTTTTTGTTGTTTTGGACACTTTTTCTAAGTTTGTTAGGTTGTACAGCGTGAAGAGAGCTACAAGCCAGGTGCTAAGTGAAAAAATCACCAAGGACTACATGATTAACGTAGGTAAGCCGAAGGTAATTTTATCCGATCACGGACCACAGTTCATCAGCGGTAAGTGGAGACAGACTCTTGGCTGGGAAGGCATCATACCCAAACATACGGCCGTTTACCATCCACAGTCGAACCAGGCAGAATGGGTGATGTGAGAAATCGGCAGGATATTCAGGGCATATTGTCACGGCAAACATACTGAATGGCCGTTGTATGTGAAGAGAGTGGAAAACTGGTTAAATAGTACTACCCACTATTCTACGGGTTTACACCATACGAACTAATAAAAGGAACCAGACCACCTAGAATATTAGAACAACTTTTCGAATATCTACCGGAAGAAAGGACCATCGACAGAAAAGTAAAAATCCAGCTAGCAAATGAGAGTCTACTCGCCAAAGGGGAGAGGAGAAAGCGGAGACATGACAAAAAGGGTAAGTGGGTCAAATACGAGGTAGGACAATGTGTTAGTAAGGAGACATGATTTGTCTAGTGCACAAGAGAAAGAAATAAAAAAGTTTTTCCTGTTATATGAAGGGCCCTATGAAATAGTGGAAATAAAAATGAATAACATTCATGTTTCGTAATGGTATCCAAGTCACTTTTATATTATAGTAAAAAGTATTTTCTGCAATTTTATTTCTTGACAAACGCAGTTTTGTGTGATATGTGTGTTTTTGGTTTTTTAAACGTCTGATGATGAGGCATACGCCTTGAAACGCATAACGTTAAACAAGTTTGAGAAGTCACACGGCGGACCGCATACAAGGTAATCATTTAATATAAAAATGAATAACGCTTATGTACTACGCAACCAAACAACACAGGAGATAGTGGGTATGCAGAATGCTACAAATTTGAAATTATATTGGTCAAGGTAAAGAATTTGAATTTTAATATGTTATTTTATGTTTTCAGAAGGGACTCTCCCCCATTTTCGGGTGGTTACGACCTTACCAGTCCTGGCCGTGGGTTTTGGCTCTCTGGAGGCGGACCATGGTTGGCGGAACTTCCTTCGGGTGGGGAAATGACGATGGTCCGGCTCCACCAAAATTAGTATGAAGTAGAAATTTCACTATACTATTGAACGGGGAGGGGGACCCCTAAGGTACGTGGTACAAAATATTTTACACTCAAGGTGCATAGATAAGGTGCACCCTACCACGTACCAGCATTGCCTAAGAGTGCATGTAAATAATTTAATGGAGGCTATATTTTAACAAGGCTTACATAAGATTTATTAGTGTCATTGGTGAAAATAAATTTAGCCATTGACAGCAGTTCCAGAGTATTTAAAAAAGATGAGTTGTGTTGGGAGGGGAGTGGGGACAAGCAGACGGCGGGTTAGGATAAATGGGAAAATAAAAGGAGTAGATTTTGTGTTAAAGGTAGTAGAAAGAGAACGTGAATTCACGTAGTGTGTCTGCCTGGCCCCTATTCTCTTCCGAACAGAACCCCTTCTTTTCGGGCGGCTACGACCTTACCACTCTTGGCTAATAAGGATAAGAATTAGCCTCCAATGTAAATACTTATCAATATATAATTTGGAATGTTTATAATTTTAAATCTATGTCAGTAGCTATATTTTATTTTAAGTAGATAAGTGACCATATATAATTATGAAGTTTGTAGTACGAGTTAAGGAAAGTGAAATGTTTGATGTTAAAAGTTAAAAGTATAGATAAATCTAAAAGATGTTAAACATGAAAAATTGAATTAATAAAATAACCAAACATATAACGAGTTGACCATCCGTGAATTGTAGTAGCAGTGTCAGTGTGAGCCTTATACGTCTTTTGGTAGTTTCCCTAATTTTCGGGCGGTCATGGCTTCACCAAACCCTGACCGTGGATTTATGTAAGTATATTCTAAATTGGTGAACATTGAAATTGACTGGGGGGTAATAGGGGGAAACTACATAACTATGGAACAGCGGTTATCATCGAAGGGGGTGATAGTGCCGTTTTAAGGGTGTGTGAATAATTTTAGTAGGATTACTGGTGTCCTCGGACATCAGTAATGCCGAATTTTTTATAACGCTGAACCAAGAACGGTATAGGCAGCGTCTATACCTTATATATGTAAACTACAGTTCTTAGGGATGCAAATGGGCGATACAGTCCAACACCAGGAAACAATAGTGTGTGTGGTAAAGGAGCTGGCCGTTACAAGCCAGGGGCACAGATAACGCATCGGTGCATAAGGCAAACGCTCGACCCGGTTTATCCGGCGGGTGGTTACCTAACTGCAACTGGGTATAAGGGGGAATTTAAGCAATTGATGAAGTAGGAGGGTAGCTGAAAATTCAGTGAGAGAGTGACGACCTCTGTAAACAGCGGGCGGTCAATTTAACCGGCTCTATAGAGAGAGTTGGGGGTTGACAACCCAGAGGGCTGTTCAATAACTGTTGCTATAAACTATGACTCAATGATTAGCGATGTATGTCCCTTATGAGAGCAAAACGATTTTAAGTACTAGATTCAATTTAATGATTTCAGATAATACTATATGATTTTAATTAGATAATTATGTGTATTTAGGTTAGTTATAGGTAGTGTGCCTATAGAAAGGTCATTCACATGACAGTGAGACATCAGCTGACTGTTGGGGTTATATATGTAGGATGTCACTTATAAGTAATTTGTAGAATTTTATCAAGGCAATTAAATGTTTGAATATAATTAAAGGTTTGAATAATAAGTTTTCAATGTGTTAAGAGATTTTAAATTAAATGGTGAAATGGATTTGAGATAGTTTTGAATTTTCAAGGGTTAATGTAATGTAAAATGTGGTAAAGGGTAGAATTTGGGTGATTATTATTTCAATAGGACATTTAAGTCAGTCCAAGGTAATGTTAAAGGGGTGTTAAACCGAATGAGATTCTCGAGAATAAAAGTAGTATAGAAATTGAATATTGATAGTGACACAGTAGTGATAGTGGGTATATGTAGAATATGAAAGTGGTGTAATGGGAGAGTAATTAGATGATGGGGAAATTTTGTAAAAGGGGTGGTGTGATAAGGAGTCCTCAACGAAAAGCGTTGTGGTGGGAGGGGAATAGTTTTAAATGGGGTTTGGTGGGGTTACCTAGGGGGAGACCAGGAACCAATAAGGGAATGAGCATAGGGAGGGAACACACGTCCTAAGTACAAAAGAGGGTAGAGGGTATTTGTTATAAGGGTAGAATGATGTGAATGGAATTGGAGAATTAGTGGAGATAGATATTTTGAGGGAGTGGTGTCATACTATAGAAATCTGTTAGTAAGTGTTAGAGTCAGAAGGGGGTTGAGGTTGTATTTAAACACCCATATGTGAATCAAATTATTATGAATAGTTAAGAGTCACCCAAACTAATTGAGAATGAAAATGTGAAAGAGAGAATCATAGATAAAATGTAATAATAATTGAAACAAGTGAAAGATTTTAATAGAATTTGAAAATAAAACAAAGCTGTAAGGTGGGTAAATTTTGGTCAACTTGATGTGAATTATTTATTGTAAAGTAATAACAACAATGTTAATGATAAGTGTTCTATATTTTATTTTGTTATATTAGGTTTGGGTGTAAAAAAGTATAAATATGTGATGAATTTTACTTTGGATAATTTTTGAGATGTATCTAGAGCAAGGTCAGTCACTTGACCCAGAGAGATCAGCTGATGACTGATGTTTGATATATAGTGTTTTTTACAATTGATTCGTAAATTTTATTTGTGTATTTACACTGAAATGATTAAAGAATAAATTTAGCTGACAAAATGATTCTTTTTGGGGAATTTTTTTGAACCAAAAAAAAAAATTATTTTATGCCTGCCGTATAGATGATGTTTTGAGGTTCCGAGTATATTGTTGTTTATATGTATTACTAGTGTGTTTATTGAATTATTTTGTTTAGTATATATGTGTAAGCAAATGTAATGATAAGTGAATTTATGATTTAATGTATTCAATTTATTTTTTTTATGATTGCCAGCGGCTAGTGAAGAAGTTGTAATTTTAGTTTAAGGATTTTGAATTTTATGGTAAATGAAAGGAGATGATGAAATCAAAAACAATATGAAATTTTGATTTTGAACTTAGATTAAATTTGGAACAAAATTTAATGATTTGAATTTAATTTGTTTGCTATGTTTTGATTTGAAAAAGTAACATTGATTTGAGAAAAGAAATTGAACTTGGAAAGATAAAATATTTTATGGAGTTTATGCAAAATGTAATAATGAGTATGTGTACGCACCCAGTACTTGCTAAAGGCAACCCAGTATGCATGTAAGGGGGAACATATCGGTTGAGGATCTGGTATGGTATAAGGCCAGGGTTTTGATTTTGGGGTGGAATGTTAGAAGGTTAGGTGTACTATGGTGAGTATCTGTCCGATTTTATGGTGTTGGGATCTCGAACAGAGAAGTCCAGTAATCTCGTTCAAGTGCAGCCATAGTCGCCTAGCTAGGGGGGTAGTTTACCCATGAAGTGTTTTAAAGAATTAACGGGGGGTTGTTGGCACCAGATTCTCACCGATCCTCTTAGGGGTTAGCAATGAGAGTTCTTCTGTTGTGACAGAAGACCTCTCATTGGGGGGGTCTTGTAATGGGACAATTCTGAAGGGTATAGATATTTTATTTCATTTTATAATTATTTGAGGCCAGTCTATTTGGGCACCCTTTATGGCCACTAGGACCTGCTTTGTGTAACACCCTATATTCAAATCCGTGCCTAGTACAAGAGAGATAAAGACATTGGAATGCGGGGGTGTGTGTGCTCGTGTGCCATTGTCAATAATCTTGAACCCAAAGGCGTTGGCGGAAGTAGACAAAACGTGGGTAATTAGCTGGCCACGTGAGTGCATCAACCAATCAGAGCGCAGGCGGATGGAAGTGAACTTTACCGACGCTTAGCATGGCTTCAGCCAGTCGACTACAAATACAGACTGCATGCGGTCATTAAAAAATTTTCTGCTCGAGTTAATCAAGGTCGGCTGACCAAACCCAGTGAAAACCAGTTAAAAATATATCAATCGTGAACAGTTTTTCAAAATGAAGTAGGTGAAGTAAAAAAGTAAAAAATCAACAATGTGGTAAATGGAAAAAACTTTCGGACATACAATCAGTGCGGTACGAGACGAGGAGGAATGCCGATGGTGAAGTAACACACAACCAATTTAACTATGTCAATAATTACAGTTTAAAAGGGCCTAAAATAAATAAATAAGGGGGTTTGTATGAATGAGTGAATGAGCAAACTGGGTCGTCTTAAGTAGCTTTAGAATTTTAGAATAGCTATTAGAATAAAAACTCAGAATGAAGTAAAGCTCGGGCAATAAATGTTTTGATGAGTTCATTTTTTTTATTACAAATGTTTTATTAATAATTGAGAAATGATATAGTAAAGAAATTTGAAGGAATAAATGTGAGTTCTATTATATACAAGAGAGTAGTGTACGTTATTGATGTAACCTAAAAATCACGTTGATATTCACAGTTCGTGTGACGGACCGGACCTAACTTCAAGGTAGGTGAGATAATTTTATAATTGAGTATTTATTTATAAAAGCACAAATTGTCATCTACTTTTTTCTTTTTAAAGTTATTAATTAGGTCATCTACTCTTGCATTTTGTTTATCAAACTTCTCACTGACTGATGCTATGATCTGTTCTTTAATATTCTCATAAAGTGCATTCATTTTGTTTATTTGTTTATTAAAATTAAAATTTTGAGGTTTAATCTCCCCTTTCATCAACTTGATCTCATTATTTTGCATCTCACATTTATCATTCATTTTAGTATCACTAACGTCAAAACAACTGTTCACTTCATCAAATTTGGCGTTTAAGTTACTTCATTTTAATATCATTAACATCAAATCTAGCATTTATTTGATCATATTTAACATTGGAATCACTTTGTTGTTCATCGAACTTATTGTTCATGCTACACATCATGCTATATAAACGTGTTAGCATCTCATCTGTGTCAGATTTTTTGTTTTCATATCGAGTTGAGATGGGTGTTACTTGCATTCTATCTAACTCAACAGATTCGGTGGTACTAGACTCGCCGATCTGACTTATTGGTGTTGAATAACCTCCCATCTCACTCGTAAACGTTTTGTCAGTTACGCTGACATTTACATTTCTATCTGCCATCTTGAAAAATTTTTTAAACATATTTCTTTTCAAAATATTACTATATATCTAACATATACTACAATCACAACATAACCTTATTATTTACGTCTTAATTACCTACCCATTTCCAACAACCATTCTGTTTCTATATGCAGGTTTATTTATATAAATGTTTATTTATATAATGTCCAACTGTTCTGGCGCCATTTGTTAACTAACAAATTCTTACATTTTTCACTTGACTTACCTTTTATAAGTTTCTCGTTAACATTTACTTGTTTACCATGCTGGTTCAGGCAATCGCCATGTGGTGTTGTTGCCAACATAATATTTTTTACATTCGGGTTCCAGGGTTCTATTAAACGAGCTAGAAACGGAATGGTTATTGAGAAATAATCGACTCTGATATCATTTGTTTAAAACTTGTTTTGTCTGAATTTTCAAATATTTTTATAACACAACAAAAAAACAAGATGGAGTCTTCCTCCTTTGCCAAACCCAAATACAAAATGGCTGCGAAATATTTTTGCTACATCAGCCTTACGTATGATACATTTACACCATAAATATTTTATCTTCAATTTACTCTGGTTACCTATTTCAATGAATTTAGAACATTACTGCAGTTTACTAATCCAAGTTGTTATGTTGTATGAATCATGTAACGTGAACCAATGCTTGTGATTTTATATGTACCGGTACTCACGCACACATGCTCTCACCCAAACTAAATTAAAGGTACATTTTTAGAAATTCTACTTGAGCTCAAAAGATTTATAAAGATCGGTATTTTAAAATGGGTGAAAGGTTTACTTCCCTGCCTTGCTGGATGAGGATGCAGTCAGGCATCCCTCATGTTCTCGTTGGTATTCTGCCGAACTGTTACAATGTTCCCTTTTATTAACTGCACTCACTATCTCTACATTTATACTGACTGATTTTATTTAAGGTTTAATTTCACATTGGTTACATTTTGTTGTCACTTTTAAATACTTGCTGGCCAGCAATTTAGACTACGTGCAGGTCGCACGGAAGATGGTTGGAGACTGAGAACGCAACATAGCGCTTATTTCCCAAGTGGAAAGGGTTGTCGCGTCATCAATCCTATTGTGTTTGGTGATGACGTCTTTGTTTTTTGAGGTGCAGCAACTACGTCTGACATTCCTTGAGTGACATTTACATAAGATCAGCAGGTTGTTTTGGCAAAGTCGCTGCCACTCAGCACGTACGCCATTGATGTTGACGCCAACTCTTCCTGGATTATAGCGTTGTTTCAAATGTCTAGAAAACTTTACTCTCACACATACAAAATTTTAATTCACAATAAAATTACATCTGTTGTTTACCCAAAATCCCTACATGGACCTATTTGTACCGTTACAACTTGTAATACAAATAAATCTTTTAAATTGTTTTCCAGTTCATGTTAACAAACTTACTTCCCATTAATGTGAAAAGTGAAGATTCAGGAAGACCTATTACCAATTTAGGAGTGGACTCAAACTTTTCATCTTGTCCTTTCACTACCTCACTCGGACATTAAACTACGAAGACAGTTCAATATGCAGTGTACCCCATATGTATATTAGGAGACACTTACTAGGTTTTTTTTTAATTTTGTTAGTCTGGCTTCAATTTCTCAAAAAGGTAAATTATTCTGCAGCAGAATTAGCTGCAATTAAAAGTAAACAGAGACATGAATGAAACAAGCTGAAATAGCAAAATGTAAGTACAGCAGTACTTGACAGTGTCAATTGTTTTTACTTCCATGTTCCATAAGGAAATGGAAGTATGGTCATGGCGAAAAAAATCGTGTTCGAGATAACTGCTGATTCTGCTTGTACTACCATCAAAACATGAAGAAAAGTCATTTTTCGACAAGTGTCTGTGTGTAGAATTTTTTCTATGGCAAACGATAACAGCCGCAAATTCAAAAAGAATCAAAAAGTTTACTGCATACAGCCCTGAATTGTAAAGTACTCAAGGCCTATTGTTTTTGGTGCAGATCGGTTCAGGGAAAGGGGTAGTTTACCTGCAACATTTTATGTTTTAACAAGGGTAATTTTTTCTATGATGAACGATAACTGCCGCACATTCAAACAGAATCAATTAATTTTTTGCACACGTCCCTGAATTGTAGAGGACTCAAGGCCTATTGATTTTGATGAAGATCGGTTAAGAGAAAGGGGTAGTTTACCTGCAACGTTTTATGTTTTAACAGGAGTAAAGTGCTTAAAAAATTATTCAAATTTTTCAAACCATGGTAATTGTTAAAAATAAAATAATTTGTTGCCAGCCAATAAAATTATAATTTTTACTTCCATGTTTTCCATAAGAAAATGGAAGTATGGTCATGGCGAAAAAAAATCTTGTTCGAGATAATTGCAGATTCTGATTGTACTACCCTCAAAACATGAAAAAGTAATTTACTGAAAAGTGTGTGTGTGTGTGTGTGTGTAGAATTTTTTCTATGGCAAACGATAACAGCCGCAAATTCAAACAGAATAAAATAATGTTTCGCATACAGTCCTGAATTGTAGAGTTCTCAAGACCTATTGTTTCTAGTGAAGATCGGTTAAGGGAAAGGGGTAGTTTACTTGCCACATTTTATGTTTTAACAAGGGTAATTTTTTCTATGACAAACGATAACTGCCGTAAATTCAAAGAGAATCAAATAATTTTTTGCATAATAATTTTTTGCATACATTCCTGAATTGTAAAGAACTGAAGGCCTATTGATTTTGGTGAAGATCGGTTAAGGGAAAGGGGTAGTTTACCTGCCACCTTTAATGTTTTAACAGGAGTAATTGTTTCTATGACGAACGATAAAACTGCCGCACATTCAAACATAATCAAATAATGTTTTGCATGCATCCCTGAATTCTAGAGGACTCAAGACCTATTCATTTTGGTGAAGATCAGTTAAGAGAAAGGGGTAGTTTACCTGCAACATTTTATGTGATAACAAGGGTAATTTTTTCTATGACGAATGATAACTGCCGTAAATTCAAACATAATCAAATAAGTTTTTGCATACTCCCTAAATTGTAAAGAACTCAAGGCCTGTTGATTTTGGTGAAGATCGGTTAAGGGAAAGGGGTAGTTTACCTGCAAAATTTTATGTTGTAACAAGAGACATTTTATCATGACGAACGATAACTGCCATAAGTTCAAACAGAATCAAATAATTTTTTACATATGTGTCTGACTTGTAGAAGACTCAAGGCCTATTGATTTTGGTGAAGTTCGGTTACGGGGAAAGGGCAGTTTACCTGAAACATTTTTTGTTGTATCAAGAGTAAAGTACTTAATTTTGATAAATAAATTATCCTGATAAGAAGATCTTAATAATCCACTGTAGAAACGTAGATGAAATATCTATAAATGAAGAGGCTAGTTGGACGGGGTGGGGGTATTTTCTATAAATGAAAATTATAGTTGAAGGGGGAGGGGAAAATTTTTTATATGTGTACTACGTTATCGGCAACAAAGAAGTAGTTTGTTGTTAAAATTCCTTCCCAGGCTGTTTGGCCGTAGCCCAATGTTTTCTGCAAAACCAGAAGTTTTGGCAGTGCCATCGACTGCCATCATCAGTGAAAATCGAGTGTGATAACGTGAGGTGGTATACGTTAGTGACCACAGTACTGTGGTTAAGGCTGAAGCAATAAGTAGAAAGAAGTAATTTGTATGCAAATATTTCATTTCGAAAATGATTGTAAATATAAATCTTAGAACATGGAAGTCATGTATGGTTCTCCATACCGATATTTATATGTGTACTACGTTATCGGCAACAAAGTAGTAGTTTGTTGTTAAAATTCCTTCCCGGGCTGTTTGGCCGTAGTCCAATGTTTTCTGCAAAACCAGACGTTTCAGCAGTGCCATCAACTGCCATCATCAGTGAAAATCGAGTGCGATAACGTGTGGTGGCATACGTTAGTGACCACAGTACTGTGGTTAAGGCTGAAGCAATAAGTGGAAAGAAGTAGTTTCTATGGAAACATTTCATTTCGTAAATGATTTTAAATATAAATCTTAGAACATGGAAGTCATGTATGGTTCTCCATTCCGATATTTTATAAAAGTGTCTGTGCGTGTGTAGAATTTTTTGTATGGCAAACGATAACAGCCGCAAATTCAAACAGAATCAAATAATTTTTTGTATACAGTTCTGAATTGTAGAGTACTCAAGGCCTATTGTTTTTGGTGACGATCGGTTAAGGGAAAGGGGCAGTTTACCTGCAACGTTTTATGTTTTGACAAGAGTAAAGTACTTAATTTTCATAAATAAAATATCCTGATAAGATCATAATAATCCACTGTAGAAACGCAGATAAAATATCTATAAATTAAGAAGCTAGTTGAATGGGGTTGGGGTAATTTTCTATAAATGAAAATTATAGTTGAAGGGGGAGAGGATAATTTTGTTTATATGTGTACTACGTTATCGGCAACAAAGAAATAGTTTGTTGTTAAAATTCCTTCCCGGGCTGTTTGGCTGTAGTCTAATGTTTTCTGCAAAAAACATTTTCGAAATATTTCATTTCGAAAATGATTTTAAATATAAATCTTAGAACATGGAAGTCATGTATACTCCATACTGATATTTTAAACGAGGCAAGGAGGGCTTAACTTGACCGTTTGGCATTTATTTGTCTATCTGTCTGTCTGTCTAACTAATTGGCATGTTTTCAAAATTTTTAAACTTTTGAACGTATCAACCGATTTTTGGAAAACTTGGCACACATTTCCAAACTTTACCCTACAGAACCTTGTTTTTGAGATTGATCACCCAAAAAATAATACAATGAGTCAAAATTGTGAAAAAAAATCGTAAAATCCCGTGTGAGGTATCAAATTAAAGCAAATTTAAACCACAATCTGAAATTAGTATTCGTTTTTGAAACGTTCAACGTTTTTGAACGTCAGAGCCTAAAATGCTGGCGAAAATTTTGATAAAATCACAAAAATTCATGCAGCATATTTAGCTAAAGCAATTTTGACTAAAATCTGAATGTAATGTTAAGTTTTAAAATTTCAAAATATTTGGACTCTAAGAACCAGTAGAGATCATTTTTTTTTTTTTTTTTAATAAAAATCTAAGTGGGTGTCAGATTAAAAGGAATTGTCACTCAAATTCGAATGTTCGTAAGTGTTTGTGAATAATTATCTGCGTAGTTCAGTTTTGTTATAAGAATAAAGTACCTAATTTTTATAGGTAAACTGACTCAAAAATAAAATTTTATTAAACGACTACCCCATAACAACAAAACTATCCATAAATAGTAAAAATAGTTCGAGGGTAGTGAGTATTTGTTTTAGAAATTATCGAACCAAATTCAAGTAAATGATCTTAAATATACATCTTAGAACATGGAAGTCTTGTATGGTTTTCCATACCGATTTTTAAGAAAAGGGAAGGGGATTAGGAAAACTATAAGTTCTATGGTTTTCTATCCATATCCCATGGATCCTACTAGAAAACCATAAAAAATTCAATATACGAGGTTTGGCTAGAAAAAACCGGACTGTTTTTTTTACGGCGGAACGGCAAGCGTGTCACGGACGAATGTTGCGTGGCAGTGTCACTACTCGAGTTTCAACACAATGCATCGCTTAGTTCAGCCGTAGCCTTCATTAGAAGTAGTTCGTGTAAGTTACGCTTTGCCGAAAAAAAGCTAAGTATTCACAAGGAGCAGCGTGTTAATATGAAATTCCTTTTCAAACTTGGGAAACCCACAACGGAAACTTATTTAATGTTGCAACAAGTGTACGGTGATGAGTGTTTGTTGCGTACACAAGTTTTCGCGGCAAACGTGAAAGCACGGATGAGCAAATCAAAATTTAAAGCAATGATGATTGTTTTTTTGACATTAGAGGGATTGTGCATGTTCATTGGGTACCCAAAGGTCAGATAGTCAACCAACAATACTACAAAAGTGTCCTGACTACTCTACGTGAGCGCGTATGGAAGAAACAACCTGATTTGTGGAAAAACCAGACATGGCTTCTTCACCAGGACAATGCCCCGGCCCATAATGCAGTGTCTGTCAAGACGTTTTTGGCCAAGCACGGAATCACTGTCTTGGAACACCCACCCTATTCACCTGATCTCGCCCCGTGTGACTTCTCTTTATTTCCTACAGTCAAGTCAGCTCTAAAAGGAACCAGATTTTAAACTGTAGATGCAGTAAAAGCAAAGGCGGCAGAAGTCATGAAAGGGCTTTCAGAAGATGACCTGAAGCACTGCTTTGAACAGTGGAAAATTCATATGGAATGGTGTAGGGATCAAAAAGGGGAGTACATTGAAGGTGATAAAATCAAAATTGTAAAATATGATAAATAAAAAGTTTTAAAACACCAACCCGTTTTTTTTTTTAGCCACACCTCGTGTAGTGATGCTGATGCTAAAAGTTTGAAGTAGTTCCAGGAAAAAATACTATGAACATTCCAATTAATGAGCCCCTACACTGTGACTCAGTGCTCAAGCTAAAAAGTTTATTAGTATGCTGCAATTTGATGACTTCAATGCTACAAATAAGTAACAAATGAGTACAAGGCATTTCAGAGATGACAATAGTATAATTTTCAGGTAAATTCTTGGGGAACAGAATTTCTGCAGCCACACATTTCACCTTTGTCAGAATTAAATGTAACAAATTGCAGGCTGGCTGCTATAGTTCAATTATGATATGTTTGCCTGTCTTTCATACTAGTCTATCATTATACATTTACATATCTTGCATTATACTGGAAAACATGTTGTATTACTTATAATTGGGTTAAATTAGACAAAAGCTATATGTCATTTATAAACATTTAACAATTTGTACTATACTTTATTTGTATTAGTTTAATAGACACAATATTCTCAATAATAGTAATGTCTATACACTGTACATATTTTATATTTAGACTTACATTAGTTTAAGTAACAAGTTGTTATAATTTTTCTTCACACAAAAGTGTATTGTATACGTTTCATAATTACCCAGTAATGGTACTTTTTGTTAATAACAATGAACACCTTTGTCCAACCGTTTAACTGGACTTTCCAATGCACCCTTTGGCATACACTACCTCCAACCCTCCCCTGCCAAACATACATTTCAAACCTGACAGTTGAAATCCAACCTCTGTAGCTGCCATAACTGGTGAAACCAGTGGCAAGGCGTGAGTTTTTAAAATGTGTATGGGCTCATACCTACCTCAGCCATCAACAAATAAAAACTCCTTCTTCTCCTTATGACAATCAAACCCAGTCAACAGTATAAATAACAGGTAGGAAAAGAGTAAATACTACAATTTTTCCATTTTTGGAGGTCTAATATAATTTGGAGAGACCAATATAATAACAGAATTATATAAATTCTTTTAGTAAATCAAGCATACTATATTAGGAACTTACCAGTACTTTGAGTGGCGTCTGAGGTACCGATTCATCTGTTATTTCCACTCAAGATTTAATCACATAAAGCCACAGAATCCATAAATAAACACACTACACAATTATTTATTTAAAATAATTCATAATATCTTGTATCTGCTTTTTAATATGTCGAAAGTAAACAAGAAAGATTCATAATGGTAATTAAAATCATCCACAACGACACCAATTCATTCACTTTAACAGCTCACAATAATTTTTTATTCACTTTACAGTATTATTTGCTGTTATATTTCGAAGATTATTTTAGACGACATTAATTATTATGCATTAGTTGTAGGAGTTATTTTTTAAACGTTAGTTCTAGGCACCTGGTACGTTGAGCGAATAAGTCAACAACCGTATTGTAAAAAGCAGAATGTAATAAAAATTAAGTCAAAATGTGAAGTCAAAATCTTGAAGAGTAGCAAGAAAAAATACTGCTCCAGTATAACTTTCGTTATCCCACTTACCTCCATTCTCAATCATAGACTCGAAGAGACTTATGATGTCAGCCCTGTGTTCTATTACAGTGGCCACTAGCCTGCTGTTGTAATTCTATCTAGTAGGTGCAGCTGATGGAGATCACTTCTTCACTTCTTGGTCAAGTGTGTGAATTCGTCAGGATGATTTTGAAAAAAATGTAGCTAAACCAGATAACGTGCTAAAAAATATTTTACATTCTTTAATGTGATCTACTGAATTTTTCAAGACCAAGTTCATTTTATGAGCATAGCAATGGATAAATATTGCTTGGTTGCACCTACTTTTGACCAGGGCTTGTAACCCTCTATGTTCACCAGACATAACACCAGCACCATCATATGTGCAACTAATTTGTCATATTCAGTCAGGACATTAAACACGTAGTTTGCCAATGTGTTAGGTGTACGACCATCACTAAAATCGCTAAAACCAATAAATCTTTCCTGAATGGCTCTGGACTTATCGACATAACGAAACACAGTTGACACCTGGCACGTATTTGTGATACCCGTTGTTTCGTCCATTATTATTGCTACAAAGTGACTTTGTTTTATTTCATTTTTTATTTCTGTTAATAGGACTTGAGAAATGGAGTTAATCAAGTCTTTTTGAATATCGCTAGATAAACCAGAAAAGACTATAGTTTTTAAGGTGGTTGTCAAACATTCTGTCGTAATTTTGTAACAAATTTAACAGCCCTACATAATTTCCTCGATTTGACAACTCCACAGATTCTTCATATCTATGAAAAGGGAGTTCATTTTCAGCCAAAAAACACATTACATTAATTAGTCAACGAAGAATGTACTGGTTTTGTTTTACCATGTCATTGTGCTGTTGGGCACACTCAATTCTGGTTTTGCCGAACTGATTTAAAGCAAGAAGGGAAGCAACATGACTCTGTGAAACCTCATGGTGTTTTTGTAAATTAAACAAATTGTTCAAATCATAAACTCCTGAATTTGACCAGACATTTTTTTTCAGTTGAAAAAATTTTAATAGTATAGTGAAAAAAGGCCAACAGTATAATTTTGAAGTTTTTCTATAGCCGCAAAGCCACATTTTTACTTCATAATATTGTTCCTTCAAATGTCGTGTATAACTTTTTGTTTTTGATGTTAACGTGGGAATTAATGGGGTTGGTCTACCATTAGAAATTAATGTTCAGTTTATCTATAAAACTTCTACTACTGAATGACTGTATAAACTTTCAATTACACAATTGCACTCAACTACACATGACGATGATGTTCCTGCCACAGGCTCTATTACACAACGAACTCATTATTAAAAAACTTTAAACAACACAGTCTGCATATGTGCTATGCACTGCATATGCAGAAACAGTAACGCATACGTTACCGCTATTCACAGACAGTGTAGTAATGTAGGGAGGGGAGGAAAGTGAACCCCTGCCTGTTAAAATCTGCTACACAGGTTAATGACCACTGTCGACAAAGTGTATTTGTTTGTTATGACGCATACTACTGTGCGCCTGGCTGCATACGGTAATGCTTTATTAATTGTCACTATATCGCTCAAGTGAAAATCAAGTTTAAGCTTTTGAGATGACAAACTTTTACATCTCAACTAATGTAAAATTAATTACAAAACTGTATACAATTGTATATACAGTTTTAAATTGTATGCGCCACTACACCGCATGCTCTACACAACAATTGGATGTTCAAAAATTTTAATCTTCTTTTTGACCACAACATGTACAGCTACCAGCGCATAGTTGTGCGCCTGAGTTCCGGCTGCTCTCACTGTACCAGTCAGCTCAAAAACATTGCTTTCCCTATACTGTCCAGCCCCTCAGCACGATGTCTCATCTCACCTGAATTACACTTGTTTCCCTGGTGCCTATACAAATTGAATTGGTTTTACATAATTGTGTTTATATTCACAACAAATTGGACTTCCCAAGTTCATTCATTACACATTTTTATTCCCTTTTTTAAACATTTTAAATGTGGGGCTTTTTTGACAAATACTATTTTAATGTCATCAAATTAAATTAAATAGCTTGAACTTGAATGACTAATCAAAATATATTTTGTCTCTCAAATCTTTTTTTTTATTTTTGCAGGAAAGACAATGGAACATCCACCACACATTCAGAAACTCCAGTAGCAGCAGTAGCAGAACTTTCCTGCCTACCCTACTGATCATACCAGCCATTATTAACAATTTTAACAGTTTCATTTTATTAGTTTCACTAATAGATGTGGAAGCACTAGCACAAACTCACCTGAGATTCGGAAGACAATACCGACTACTGACTCAAGACTATTACAAAACAGATAATTCACAGAAGTCAACCAATCAGGACGAGCGAAACACACACTGAGACATTACAGAACAAAAGGCTATTCACAATATCGTTAGTCACTTGTCCGGTGGTTGACAGTCAATGTTTACAGGAAGGTTAATGATTTACCCCACGAGCCTCACACTTCATTTCCCCCGCTCCCGGACCCAATGCTCAGCTACGCACCAGTAGCTGTACATACATCTCTGAGTGCACAATTGACTTTACACCCTCTCCCCATTCAATAAGCAACAAAAAGCATTGCCACGGTCATCTGAAGATCGCGTATATAGAACCAAAATGGTCACAAAAAATGATGGAATACAGTGGAAGGAAAGGAAAAAACATTCTCTCAGATTTTTCAGATGTATAACCTCTCCGCACACACAACAAATATTCAACTGAATAACTGACGTAGTCATTGTGTCCCAAGATGCAATAGTAGGTGAACATTTCTTACAGACTGAGTTAGTAACAATAGCACCAAATGAAATATTAAAAAGTATTGTGCAATTGTTATTATACCATTCTTAATTTACTCTTTAACAGAATTTACGATGTTTTGGGGATAATTCTAAATAAGTATGCTGGCTGAGTTCAATTCACCCAACCTGATAACCATTCTCATAATAATTATGGTCATAAAGGTATCTTTAGCAGTACAATAACATATCATAATGGGATGGACAAAACAGTATAACACTCATTCCAGTATTAAGTCTATGCTTTGTAAACAGCAGAAGACAAGACTGATGCTAGATGCACAGAGATGACAGAATGGAAAATGTAAGCTTGAAAATGAATTTATTTAAGCATTAATCCGAAAACTGGAACATAGACTGGAAAACACCAAGACACAGCTGAGTTCTCTACGCAATGAGTTGTATGAAAAGTCACTACAACAATTGAAATAAAGTAATCAGTGTCAAATAGTGTGAAAATAGCTCATTTCAAAGAGGCAGTGTTGACAATCAAAAATGAAACAAACAACTATTATTATGAGAGAAAATTATAATACAAGTTGAATACTTCATAACCTCAAGTAAAAAAATTAAGGGGGAATACCAATTTAAAACAAATAATCGGTATGGAGAACCATACATGACTTCCATATTCTAAGATTTATTTTTAAAATCATTTTCGAAATGAAATATTACCATAGAAACTACTTCTTTCTACTTACTGCTTCAGCCTTAACCACAGTACTGTGGTCACTAACATATACCACCTCACGTTATCGCACTCGATTTTCACTGATGATGGAAGTCAATGGCATTGCCGAAACATCTGGTTTTGTAGAAAACATTGGACTACGGCCAAATATCCCGGGAAGGAATTTTAACAAAAACTACTTCTTTGTTGCCGATAACGTTGTACACATATATACAAAAAATATGCATAAAATTAATGGCTTGTATAAGTTAATGATTGATCTCCATTAAGTAGTGCTCAAGTTTCCAAAGTTTTAATATTATGATGTCCGTAATTAAAACATCAGAGCAGGTTTAGTGTGTATGAGGGTTCACCGTCGACAAAAATTTTCGACATTTCCTATTGAGCGTTGCTTAGAATAAATCTGCGAATCTACAGTGTACGTTTCACAGAACAAACACGCGGAAAAGAAGGAGCGCTCCGAAGTCACTCATGGACCCTCAGCATCTTGCAGAGGGTTCATTCCCTAAAGACGAAAAGTCTGTCTATGAATCGTTCCTCTGTAAACACGTGCAGTTACACTGCCCAGCGATCCACAGGAAGCAAATCACTATCCACGCTGGACACTTTTTCGGCTTGCATGCGTTATGTTGGTGTGGGTTCGGCACTTTCCATTTAAAAACCGTGCAAATGTAAGAAAATAAACATGAATGAGGCCAGAAATAACGCGAATTGTGTGTGTGTGTGTGTGTGTGTGTGTGCGTGCGTGCGTGCGTGCGTGCGTGCGTGCGTGCGTGCGTGCGTGCGTGCGTGCGTGCGTGCGTGCGTGCGTGTGTGTGTGTGTGTGTGTGTGTGTGTGTGTGTGTGTGTGTGTGTTCCCTGCCTTTTTATTGCGGTAGTGATAATAATAAAATGGAAACGTAAACAGTACATAACTGAGATATGCTTGCCTGCCACGCACGATAAATTTTCTCTTATACATGACTAGCAGAATACCCGTGCTTCGCTACGGAGTTTCACATTGTACGTAATGAAAATGTTAGTTTAATTAATAAAGTTTAATTAAAGTAGGCTTCTTAAAAATAAATAGCTGTTGCCCACAACTTCGTTCGCGTGGTCTTCAATTTAATGCGATAATATATTTAGAACAGAATCTATTCTATTGGGTTGCCATAGTAACCAGATCTAATAGTTTTTTAAGACCGCAAAGGACCCCCCAGAGGATCGTATAGAAAAAAACACCTGTCCTATGTTGGTTCTCCCGTTGCGTAAAATATTTGTGCCAAGTTTGGTTGAAATCGGTCCAATGGTTTAGGTGGAGACGTGGAAGACCCCAAAGGATCGTATCGAAAAAACACTTGTCCTATGTTGGTTCTCCCTTTGCGTAAAATATTTGTGCCAAGTTTGGTTGAAATAGGTCCAGTGGTTTAGGAGGCGATGTGGAAGACCCCAAAAGGACCCCATCGAAAAAACACCTATCCTAAGTTGGTTCTCCCGTTGCGTAAAATATTTGTGCCAAGTTTGGTTGAAATCGGTACAGTGGTTTAGGAGGAGATGTGGAATACACATAAATGTTCCTCGATAGACACTCTATCTATTGGCGAAAACTTGAATAAAATCCGTTCAGTACTTCCTGAGATTAGCGATTTCAAACACAGAGAGAAAACGGACCGACTTTACTTTATACTATGTACAGATTTACATTAAAATGAAAAAATTATAATTGTATTGCCTGGCAACAAAATTATTTTATTTTTAACAATTACCATTGTTTCAAAAAGTTTAAATGAATTTTCAAGTACTTTACTCTTGTTAAAACGTAAAAGGTTGCAGGTAAACTACCCCTTCCCCTTAACCGATCTTCACCAAAATCAAAAGGCCTTAGTCCTCTACAATTCAGTGACGTATGCAAAAAATTATTTGATTCTGTTTGAATTTGCGGCAGTTATCGTTTGCCATAGAAAATACTCTTGATAAAAAACGTTGCAGGTAAACTACCCCTTCCCCTCAACCGATCTTCACAAAAAACAATAGGTCTTGAGTACTCTACAAATCACGGCTGTATGCAAAAAATTATTTGATTCTGTTTGAATTTGCGGCTATCGTTTGCCATAGAAAATACCCATGATAAAAAAACGCTGCAGGTAAACTACCCCTTTCCCTTAACCGATCTTCACCAAAAACAATAGGTCTTGAGAACTCTGCAATTTAGGGCTGTATGCAAATAATCTTTTGATTCTGTTTGAATTTGCGGCTGTTATCGTTTGCCATAGGAAATACCCTTGTTAAAACATAAAACGTTACAGGTAAACTACCCCTTCCCCTTTACCATCTTCACCAAAAACAATAGGTCTTGAGAACTCTACAATTCAGGGCTGTATGCAAAACATTATTTGATTCTGTTTGAATTTGCGGCTGTTATCGTTTGCCAAAAAAAAAAAATTCCCTTGATAAAAAAAACCGTTGCAGGTAAACTACCCCTTTCCCTCAACCGATCTTCACAAAAAATAATAGGTCATGAGTACTCTACAAATCAGGGCTGTATGCAAAAAATTATTTGATTCTGTTTGAATTTGCGGCAGTTATCGTTTGCCATAGAAAAAAAATCTACACAAGACAGACAGACAAACACACAGACAGACAGACACACACACAGACACTTTTCGGAAAACGGCTTTTTTTCATGTTTTGAGTGTAGTACAATCAGAATCTACAATAATCTCGAACACGATTTTTTTTGCCATCACCATACTTCCATTTCCTTAAGGAATATGGAAGTAAAATATCGGTATGGAGAACCATACATGACTTCCATATTCTAAGATTTATATTTAAAATCATTTTCGAAATGAAATATTACCATCGAAACTACTTCTTTCTACTTACTGCTTCAGCCTTAAACACAGTACTGTAGTCACTAACGTATACCACCTCACGTTATCGCACTCGATTTTCACTGATGATGGAAGTCGATGGCATTGCCGAAACGTCTGGTTTTATAGAAAACATTGGACTACGGCCAAATATCCCGGGAAGGAATTTTAACAAAAACTACTTCTTTCTTGCCGATAACGTTGTACACATATATATCAGTGGCGAAGTTACATGGAGGCAATTGAGGCAATGCCTACCCTAAAAAATTCTGTAGAATAAAAATTATAAATACGTGTGAACTACATAACGTAAAGATTATACATTGTTACTGCGACTGTCAAATTTATTAAACCAAAACGTGCTTTATTGAGCGACCGCTACATGGTGACAGGTGAGATTCGGCATAGTTCGTTTAAAGCGAATGAGGCAACCTGAACTTGCCTCAGCGTTTTTTGAATACATCGTATGTAAGCAATGTAGTGGTGTGATAGGGAAGTGTAGGGAGGGGGGATTGTCCCGTGCTGTACACATAGAGCGTTGAGGCATGCCTCACTTCTGTGGTCCAAACAGTTAAGTTAAAGCGCCTGTGTTGTTTCTAAGTGTTTATTTTATGCGGTTATTAAAAGTGTCACTGTTATTCTGCTGAACTAACAGATGATCAAGATTGTTATTTGAATTATTTGTAACATTAAACATATATATAGAAACTAATCAAGTTTAAAAATTTGAAGTTCAATCAGTTGTATTATTGTGTATGACTAATACAAGGATTGTTCAATAGACACACGTATAGAGCTGTAAAGCATTTTTTATTCAACGATTTTAAAAGAAGTCTCCAATAACATTAAGACATGAGTTCCACTGTTGCACTAACCTGTAGATTCCCTGCTAGTAAAATTCTTACGGCTGTTTGTGGAACCATTCGGTTACAGCAAACTCTACCTCAGCGTCCGATTTGACCCACCGTCCTTTTAGTGATTCCTTAAAAAAAATTTAAGATAAGATTTTTGCCTACCCATTTATTAACTACTAGCTTCGCCAGTAAGCATTTTGATGTCCATTTTTTCGGCTTGCACGCGTTATGTTGGTGTGGGTTTCGGCACTTTCCATTTAAAAAGCGTGCAAATGTAAGAAAATAAACATGAGTGAGGCCAGAAATAACGTGAATTGTGTGTGTGTGTGTGTGTGTGTGTGTGTGTGTGTGTGTGTGTGTGTGTGTGTGTGTGTGTGTGTGTGTGTGTGTGTGTGTGTGTGTGTGTGTGTGTGTGTGTGTGTGTGTGTGTGTGTGTGTGTGTGTGTGTGTGTGTGTGTGTGTGTGTGTGTGTGTGTGTGTGTGTGTGTGTGTGTGTGTGTGTGTGTGTGTGTGTGTGTGTGTGTGTGTGTGTGTGTGTGTGTGTGTGTGTGTGTGTGTGTGTGTGTGTGTGTGTGTGTGTGTGTGTGTGTGTGTGTGTGTGTGTGTGTGTGTGTGTGTGTGTGTGTGTGTGTGTGTGTGTGTGTGTGTGTGTGTGTGTGTGTGTGTGTGTGTGTGTGTGTGTGTGTGTGTGTGTGTGTGTGTGCTACCTGCCTTTTTATTGCTGTAGGCATAATAATAAAATGGAAACGTAAACATTACATAACTGAGATATGCTTACCTGCCATGAACGATATATTATTTTATACATGGAGGAGTTCAGTGACATACACACGTACAGAAGAATTATATATATAAAGATATTAACTCAGACATAATTTACATTAAAATGAAAAATTTATAATTTTATTGCCTGGCAACAAAATTATTTTATTTTTAACAATTACCATTGTTTCAAAAAGTTTAAATGAATTTTCAAGTACTTTACTTTTGTTAAAACGTAAAAGGTTGCAGGTAAACTACCCCTTTCCCTTAACCGATCTTCACCAAATTCGAAAGTCCTTGAGACCTCTACAATTCAGGGACGTATGCAAAAAATTATTTGATTCTGTTTGAATTTGCGGCTGTTATCGTTTGCCATAGAAAATACGCTTGATAAAAAAACGTTGCAGGTAAACTACCCCTTCCCCTCAACCGATTTTCACCAAAAACAATAGGTCTTGAGTACTCTACAAATCACGGCTGTATGCAAAAAATTATTTGATTCTGTTTGAATTTGCGGCTGTTATCGTTTGCCATAGAAAATACCCTTGATAAAAAAACGCTGCAGGTAAACTACCCCTTTCCCTTAACCGATCTTCACCAAAAACAATAGGTCTTGAGAACTCTGCAATTTAGGTCTGTATGCAAATAATCTTTTGATTCTGTTTGAATTTGCGGCTGTTATCGTTTGCCATAGGAAATACCCTTGTTAAAACATAAAACGTTACAGGTAAACTACCCCTTTCCCATAACCGATCTTCACCAAAAGCAATAGGTCTTGAGAACTCTACAATTCAGAGCTGTATGCGAAATATTATTTTATTCTGTTTGAATTTGCGGCTGTTATCGTTTGCCAACAAAAAAATTTCCCTTGATAAAAAAAACCGTTGCAGGTAAACTACCCCTTTCCCTCAACCGATCTTCACCAAAAACAATAGGTCGTGAGTACTCTACAAATCAGGGCTGTATGCAAAAAAATTATTTGATTCTGTTTGAATTTGCGGCAGTTATCGTTTGCCATAGAAAAAAAATCTACACACAGACAGACAGACAGACAGACAGACAAACACACAGACAGACAGACACACACACACACTTTTTGGAAAACGACTTTTTTTCATGTTTTGAGTGTAGTACAATCAGAATCTGCAATAATCTCGAACACGATTTTTTTTGCCATCACCATACTTCCATTTCCTTAAGGAATATGGAAGTAAAATATCGGTATGGAGAACCATACATGACTTCCATATTCTAAGATTTATATTTAAAATCATTTTCGAAATGAAATATTACCATCGAAACTACTTCTTTCTACTTACTGCTTCAGCCTTAAACACAGTACTGTAGTCACTAACGTATACCACCTCACGTTATCGCACTCGATTTTCACTGATGATGGAAGTCGATGGCATTGCCGAAACGTCTGGTTTTATAGAAAACATTGGACTACGGCCAAATATCCCGGGAAGGAATTTTAACAAAAACTACTTCTTTCTTGCCGATAACGTTGTACACATATATATCAGTGGCGAAGTTACATGGAGGCAATTGAGGCAATGCTTACCCTAAAAAATTCTGTAGAATAAAAATTATAAATACGTATGAACTACATAACGTAAAGATTATACATTGTTACTGCGACTGTCAAATTTATTAAACCGAAACGTGCTTTATTGAGCGACCGCTAGATG
Organism: Magicicada septendecula; assembly: GCA_034769895.1. Lineage (NCBI taxonomy): Eukaryota > Metazoa > Arthropoda > Insecta > Hemiptera > Cicadidae > Magicicada > Magicicada septendecula. Next base: position 91,000 of record JAWRYS010000505.1, read on the forward strand.
GTGACAGGTGAGATTCGGCATAGTTCGTTTAAAGCGAATGAGGCAACCTGAACTTGCCTCAGCGTTTTTTGAATACATCGTATGTAAGCAATGTAGTGGTGTGATAGGGAAGTGTAGGGAGGGGGGATTGTCCCGCGCTGTACACATAGAGCGTTGAGGCATGCCTCACTTCTGTGGTCCAAACAGTTAAGTTAAAGTGCCTGTGTTGTTTCTAAGTGTTTATTTTATGCGGTTATTAAAAGTGTCACTGTTATTCTGCTGAACTAACAGATGATCAAGATTGTTATTTGAATTATTTGTAACATTAAACATATATATAGAAACTAATCAAGTTTAAAAATTTGAAGTTCAATCAGTTGTATTATTGTGTATGACTAATACAAGGATTGTTCAATAGACACACGTATAGAGCTGTAAAGCATTTTTTATTCAACGATTTTAAAAGAAGTCTCCAATAACATTAAGACATGAGTTCCACTGTTGCACTAACCTGTAGATTCCCTGCTAGTAAAATTCTTACGGCTGTTTGTGGAACCATTCGGTTACAGCAAACTCTACCTCAGCGTCCGATTTGACCCACCGTCCTTTTAGTGATTCCTTAAAAAAAATTTAAGATAAGATTTTTGCCTACCCATTCATTAACTACTAGCTTCGCCAGTAAGCAAATTGATGTCCATTTTTTCGGCTTGCACGCGTTATGTTGGTGTGGGTTTCGGCACTTTCCATTTAAAAAGCGTGCAAACGTAAGAAAATAAACATGAGTGAGGCCAGAAATAACGTGAATTGTGTGTGTGTGTGTGTGTGTGTGTGTGTGTGTGTGTGTGTGTGTGTGTGTGTGTGTGTGTGTGTGTGTGTGTGTGTGTGTGTGTGTGTGTGTGTGTGTGTGTGTGTGTGTGTGTGTGTGTGTGTGTGTGTGTGTGTGTGTGTGTGTGTGTGTGTGTGTGTGTGTGTGTGTGTGTGTGTGTGTGTGTGTGTGTGTGTGTGTGTGTGTGTGTGCCTTTTTATTGCCGTATTAAATGAAAAATATTATATTACATTAAAATGAAAAAATTTTAATTTTATTGCCTGGCAACAAAATTATTTTATTTTTAACAATTACCATTGTTTCAAAAAGTTTAAATAAATTTTCAAGTACTTTACTCTTGTTAAAACGTAAAAGGTTGCAGGTAAACTACCCCTTCCCCTTAACCGATCTTCACCAAAATGGAAAGTCCTTGAGACCTCTACAATTCAGGGACGTATGCAAAAAATTATTTGATTCTGTTTGAATTTGCGGCAGTTATCGTTTGCCATAGAAAATACGCTTTATAAAAAACGTTGCAGGTAAACTACCCCTTCCCCTTAACCAATCTTCACCAAAAACAATAGGTCTTGAGTACTCTACAAATCAGGGCTGTATGCAGAAAATTATTTGATTCTGTTTGAATTTGCGGCTGTTATCGTTTGCCATAGAAAATACCCTTGTTAAAAAAACGTTGTAGGTAAACTACCCCTTTCCCTTAACCGATCTTCACCAAAAACAATAGGTCTTGAGAACTCTACAATTTAGGGCTGTATGCAAATAATCTTTTGATTCTGTTTGAATTTGCGGCTGTTATCGTTTGCCATAGGAAATACCCTTGTTAAAACATAAAACGTTACAGGTAAACTACCCCTTTCCCTTAACCGATCTTCACCAAAAGCAATAGGTCTTGAGAACTCTACAATTCTGGGCTGTATGCGAAACATTATTTGATTCTGTTTGAATTTGCGGCTGTTATCGTTTGCCAAAAAAAAATTTTCCCTTGATAAAAAAAACTGTTGCAGGTAAACTACCCCTTTCCCTCAACCGATCTTCACCAAAAACAATAGGTCGTGAGTACTCTACAAATCAGGGCTGTGTGCAAAAAAATATTTGATTCTGTTTGAATTTGCGGCAGTTATCGTTTTCCATAGAAAAAAAATCTACAGACACACAGACAGACACACAGACACACACACAGACACTTTTTGGAAAACGACTTTTTTTCATGTTTTGAGTGTAGTACAATCAGAATCTGCAATAATCTCGAACACGATTTTTTTTGCCATCACCATACTTCCATTCCTTAAGGAATATGGAAGTAAAATTGAAAAGATTCAGAAATTATGAGCAAATAACAAGTAGAAATACTTGCAATAGGAGACTGGTCATGTCAGGGGCCCTAATACTTGATGGAAGCGTTCATTTACTGTCAACAATCTGATTCTGCTACATACACATATACAAAAAATAATAATCTTATAGAGGACAATATCCTTTCCCCCTTATTTCCCTGTCAAAAGGCCTACTACAGAGATGTTAAACAAAGTACCATCTTGTGCTTTGTGCTTTACGTTACACAAAGGTGCTAGCTAAAACACCCTGTGGTGAGAGCTTAGAACTCAGACACTGTTATACTGACATTTACCAATTCTGATTCACAAAATCAGCTTTCGTCAACCTATTTTATATGTTTTAATTTTTTGCTCTTATTACAACTACCTCAAATATACAGATGTAGTTTTGCTCTGCAAACATTATAACAATTCCAATTCAGTAGTTATAAAAAAATACAAAATTTAGGCAACATAAAAATTTCTAAAATGTGTCATTTAAAAGTAGTTACTTTCAAAAACACAATATTCAATAACTCAGAATATTATTTGATTCTATTCTCATACTTGTTCTGTCAAAATACCAATATGTTTTTAGTTAGTGCAATTACATACTCTACCATTTTATAATGGATTGAAAAGCATATGTAGTTTTTGTTGCCCATTAATAACCTGGGCCACTATTGTTATGAATGTTTTAAAACAATCAATGATCTTAATGTAGATATTTCAAAGTAAATTTAAATTGATTTTCTGGACAAAATTTTAAATTTTGCAATTTGCTTACTACTTTCACCTCACTCAGATTTTTTGTAAAAATAAAAATCTAAAATACAGCTGGACAAATGATTTATATCCTGTCATCTTTATCATTTTGTAAATCCATAAATTGTTGAAAAGCAGCTAAATCAGTACAAAGTCTGTTCAAAAAGTTATCAAATTGATTTTCTTTACTTTTATAGGCATTATAACTTTTTAGGCATGAAAATTGTCCACACTGGCAATCAACCTGAAATATTTTTGGAGACCACCAAACTTCTGTTACAATTTTCTATCTTCCAAAATGCTGTCATTTCAATAGTTATTACAAATCTAGGAGGTAAAGAAAGCTTCAGAAGTGAGATTGGAAGATACAAGGGAAGAAAAAGCTAGGTTATTTTATTTTGTTGTGTTGAACTGTGGATAACTTGTAACGGGGCAAAAAGAGGAAACAAAATTTTAATTATTTTAAAACCAATCCGGGTACTGTTCTATAACCACCAAAACATACGCCTCGAGAATTGTGAACAACAAATTACAGTGTGTGGACTATATAGTAAAACAGTTGCTTTGTGGCATTGGAATGCAGGTTATCAATGAGGGGAGCGCACTCACAGCCACACGCGCCCACAGGCGGCAAACTTTCCCAGGCTCGAGTCACATTTCAGAAATACCTTCGTGCTGTGTGTGCAGAAAACAACGTCTGTTGCATCCCAGCAAGCGAACCGCGCGGTTCTCAGTAAAAGGCCTGCGGGCCAAAACTTATTAAAACTTCCAAAATATGGACTAGAGAGTGATACAAATAAAGGTAGAAGCAGTGCTAATTGAATGAACTAATAATTTTAAACGCAGATTTTTTTTGGACAGAATACAGTGAAAGTTTAAAGTGAGAACGTGACTAAATTTTAATTACGAAAACTTTTTTTGGACAAAACAGTAAACCATCAAAACGACAGAACCACAACATTTGGCGTCTGGATCCACATTAAGGAAGTAGGCACACGTAAATCCATGCTAATTGTTACAACATTTTTTTTAATGATCTCATTAACATAAATGGGGTGTAACGGAATGAATGTGTGCGTGTGCAATTACTGGGTAGTCTTTATTTAATATAATCTTAGGAGTTATTTGTTTTAAAATAGATTTAGTAAAACCATTAATTATGTTTTGTCTGGAATAAATTGAACAGGTAGTACAACAATAATATGTATCAAAATTAAAACCTAGCTTCAGAAAAATTTTGTCATCATGCTGAAAGAAAGATAGAATGTCAAGTGTTTAATAAAATTTAGATGAGTTAACTAAAGCAATGAGAGTAATTATTAATAACACTTAACCCTAAATCACTTATAGGTACGAGTTCACGTGAAGACTCTGGCCCGATGCAGGTAAGGCAGTTGTGATTTCATGGGTATTATTTAATTATATTAATTGTTAAAAGTCTGTAATTTCTCATTGGTGCCCGAACAGGGACTGTTTGTACAAAATCAAAGTTTGTATAGACCACGTCTACTCGAAAATAAGTGATTTAGAGGTTAAGGTGTATTACGTATATATTTATGTTGAAGAAGGTTACGTTTTGGTAGTGTTATTGTGTTTACTTTTACTTTTGATAACGATTGTGTTAAGGATAATAGTGGGTTTTTGTATATATAATCGTTTTGTTTATAATAAAAATAAAAATAAATAAATTTTGTTTAACATGACACAAGTAAACGATATAGATTTCGCGTGGGATGAATGAGAAGGCGAATTCAGAGGGATTGTGGATAAAATGACAGACGAGGAGTGGGGTAATTTGGATGATAATTTGACATGAATGGAAGAACAAGAAGAGGGAATATTTGCCGAAATTAAAAAGCATAGTGATGATATTATTGTTGGTAGTGAGATGACAAATAATAAATCGGATAAATTAAAAGAGAATACAGAAGTCAAATTAAAACAGTTAAGTGGTAATAATGTTGTTAATAAAAATGGGGAGATAATTAAGAAGGTAAGTAATAATGATAATTATAATAATGAGTTCACAAGTGATAACAATGAGGTAATTAAAAACGTGGTGTTAGAGAGTAAGGTTGTGAGCAGAGAAAGTGTTGATGAAATGGGGAGTGTGTGTGAAGAAAGGTTAGGTGGGCAAAGGGCAGATTTTCCCCAAGTATATAGTGAAACAGGGTTTTCACCGTGGTGTTATGAGGACAAGGTTTCCTCCGGTAGTTGTGTGGGAGACATGGTGTCTCAAAATAGTCCCTTAATTTTTTGTGGTGTTCTTGGAAGTGCCAAGACGTATAATAAGTCTGTTGTGCCCTTTGCGTGGTATGAAATAGGTCAGTGGGATTGTGACAGGTGTTATGATGTTGAGAGATATGTTGAGAGAGAGTTGTGTGTACATGGGGAGATAAAAGTATTTAAGTCAGGTAGAAGTTATAAAGAGTTAATAGAGAGGTTAGGATTGGAGAAAATAAACTATATGAAATACTTACCTTGTGAAATAGAGATGGATGATTATTTTGATGATACTGTTGTAGATGATAAACACTTACCTGATGTTGCGATGGATATAGTGGAGGAATATGCTGATAGAATGTACCTTATGTTAAACAATAATACTGATGGAGACTGGACTAAAATTACCAATGTAGACAGGCTTTATGAAAAAATGGGAGACAAATATGTAGTTAATTACTGTGTCAATATAAATAACGAAAGTAGTCATTACAATAATAATTATAATATAATGTATGTAGATAAAAATGACTTGTGTTATAAATACATCAGGCTATTATATGATGATGGGGGTTAAATAAAAAATAAGTGAATGGACATTTTAAATATTTTAGTTTATGGTTACGACCTTGGTAACTTACGAAAAAAGGTGTGGTAAACAGAAAAATTAATGACGAAGAATTGTAAATAAATTTATAGTGAAATTAATCATGTTGTGGTGTAAAATGTTTTATGTAAACAATATGTGTGTGTAGCTGAAACTGATTTAATAATAATAATAATAATAATATTTTAGTAGACTAAATAAACAAGAGGTTGTAATAAATGAATTGTAATTGTTTTGGAGTAAAGTAATTAAAATAACTTGTGTTTTTAATAATTGATTGAGTTAGATAATTTGAGATGAAGTAATTGATTAATTTAAAAATGTTCTATAAAGAAATGTTGATAATGAATTTAAATGATTTTATATGATTGGAATTTGATAATAAATAGTAAATGAAGAAATGTAAAATGTGTTTATAGTTGTGGAATCATATTCTTGTTATAATGTTTCAGAAGGTACATATGATTGTACATGATCTGGTGGTGATAAATATTTATAATTTTGTGTCAATGACAGGAATCATGTGTTTTGAGTGATGTAATGTAAGTATGAATTTTATAATACAAGTAAATAAAGTAAAATGTTTACATGTGTTTAAAAGGTTTTAAATTAAATAATGAAATTAATTTGAGGTAGTTATAAATTTTCTAGTATAATTTTCAATGGGTAACTTAATGTAATATGTTGTCAAATGTTTGGGTGACAATAATTATTTCAATAAGGCATTTGAGTTGGTCAAAGGTAAGTTTAAATGGGTGTTAGAGAAAATAAGAATTTTGGAATATAGGTAACATAGAAACTGAGTATTAGTAGGGACACAGTAGCGATAGGGCATATATGTAGGGTAATGGGAGTAATGTAATTGGAGAGTAAATAGATGATGGTGAAATTTTGTAAAGAGGGTGGTGTGGTAAGGCGTCCTTAACGACAGGCGTTATGGAGGGAGGGAATAGTTTTAAATGGTGTTTGGCGGACTTACCTGGGAAAGGGCCAGGAACTAATAAGGGAATAAGTATAAGGGAGAGAACACACATCCTAGGTACAAAGAGGGTAACAGGTATTTTGTTACAAGAGTAGAATGAGGCATGGTGAGTAGAGTTAGAGAAGTTAATGGAAGCAAATATTTTTGAGAGATTGGTGTCATACTATACAAATCTGTTAATGGTGGATAGAAGGAAAAAGGGGGGTAAGGTTATATTTAAATACCCATTTGGTAAATCGAATTACGATGAATAATGGAGAATCGCCCAAACCAGTTAATGATGAAAATGTTAAATAGAAAAATCATAGTTAAAAGGTACTAATAAATGAAACAAGTGAAAGAGTTAATAGAATTTGAAAATAAAATAAAGCTGCAAGGTGTGTAATTTCTGGTCAAAATTAAATGTGAATTGTTTATTTTAAGGTAATAACAACAATGTTCATTAGGAGTGTACTATGTATTAAGTTGGTGTGTAGAAAAATTGAATAATAATATAACCAAACATATGAGTTTACCATCCGAGAATTGTAGTAACGGTATAAGTGTAGACCTTATATGTCTTTTAGTAGTTTCCCCTACATTTCGGGCGGTCACAGCTTCACCGAACCCTGACCGTGGATTTATAATGTAAAAATATTCTAAATTGGTGAACTTAGAAATTAACCGGGGTGGTAACTCAGGGGAACCTACATAACTATGGAACAGCGGCTATCATCGAAGGTGGTGGTAGTGCCGTAATAAGGGTGTGTGAATCATATAGTAGGATTACTGGTGTCCTTGGACATCAGCAATGCCGAATTTTTATATAACGCTGAAGCAAGAACGGGGTAGGCAGCGTCTACCCCTAACAAACTTCCGTTCTTGTGGAAGCAGCTGGACGCCACAGTTCAGTGGGGGGTCATAGTGTGTGTGGCAAGAAGGTTACTCAGGGGAGTAACGAACTAAAATTTGAAACTTAATGATGCTGACTAGCTGATAAGCTAAATAAATGATTTTATTTTTGATGCAAGAAATGATTACCGTAGATGATTTGTTCAGAAGGAATTGATTCAAATATGTTTTGCTCCATATGATAATTTTGTAGATGAGCTTATTGATTTTGAAAAAATTGATGCTAATGAATTTATTATGTTTTATTATGTTATTATTTTACTATGTTAGAATGTACGAGTTATAAACATAGGTTGTGTATTTTTCATGGTATAGATTTGTGTAGTGTATCTAGGGTAAGGTCATTCACCTGACCCAGAGAGATCAGCTGATTACTGATGTCAGAGACATGATATGTATCTAGTAATTGACTCATGGATTCTTTTGTCAGTTAATGTAATTGAATAATTTTGTTTTATTGGAAATTGTTAAAAAAAAAAATCTTTCTACTCTTGGCAGTAAAGAATTTTATGTTAAATTGTACGCTTCAATATAAGTAGAGAAGAGGTCAGCTGATTCATGATGTGTATTTTAGGTTATCTTTGTAATCAAGTGTAGCTATTTTTGAATCTATGGTAGAAATAAGTTGTTTATTTTTATTTGTTTATTATGATTGTGAGCATCTAGCTAGTAAGAGTAGATATAAAATAAAGGCATTTGAAGAATTTTAGAATGTTATAAAAATTATAATTAAAGTTATTAATTAAAGAAAATAAAATGAATCATCTTAAAGGGGAATCTTTGATAAGGGATTTGGGTTTATTGCTTTACCGAACAAAATTTACATAATTGAGTGATTTGAGACCGTTACGTCAAACCAATTAAATTGAGAAATGAAATTGAAAATAAAATAGAAAATATTTTTGGAATTTGATACCAAGAAGTAGAATGTAAATGTGTATTTAATGTAATAATGAGTATGTGTACGCACCCAGTATTTGCTAAAGGCAACCCAGTATGTATGTAAGGGAAGACATATCGGTTGAGGATCTGGTATGGTATAAGGCCAGTCTTCTGATTTTTTGAAGGAATGATTTGAGGTTAGGTGTTACTAGGGTGAGTACCTGTCCGATTTTATGGTGTTGGGATCTCGAACAGAGAAGTCCAGTAATGTCGTTCAGGTGCAGCCATGGTCGCCGAGCTAGGGGGTAGTTTACCCATGATGTGTTAATAACTAAAGGGGGTTTTTGGCACCACATCCTCACCGATCCTCTTAGGGTTTAGCAATGAGAGTTTTTCTGTTTCGGCAGAAAACCTCTCATTGGGGGGGTATTGTAACGGGGCAAAAAGAGGAAACAAAATTTTAATTATTTTAAAACCAATCCGCGTACTGTTCCATAACCACCAAAAAATACGCCTCGAGAATTGTGAACAACAAATTACAGTGAGTGGACTATATAGTAAAACAGTTGCTTTGTGGCATTGGAATGCAGGTTATCAATGAGGGGAGCGCACTCACAGCCACACGCACCCACAGGCGGCGAACTTTCCCAGGCTCGAGTCACGTTTCAGAAATACCTTCGCGCTGTGTGCGCAGAAAACAACGTCTGTTGCATCCCAGCAAGTGAACCGCGCGGTTCTCAGTAAAAGGCCTGCGGGCCAAAACTTATTAAAACTTCCAAAATATGGACTAGAGAGTGATACAAATAAAGGTAGAAGCAGTGCTAATTGAATGAAGTAATAATTTTGAACGCAGATATTTTTTGGACAGAATACAGTGATAGTTTAAAGTGAGAACGTGACTAAATTTTAATTACAAAAACTTTTTTTGGACAAAACAGTAAACCATCAAAACGACAGAACCACAACATTTGGCGTCTGGATCCACATTAAGGAAGTAGCCACACGTAAATCCATGCTAATTGATTATAACATTTTTTTTAATGAGCTCATTAACATAAATGGGGTGTAACGGAATGAATGTGTGCGTGTGCAATTACTGGGTAGTCTTTATTTAATATAATCTTAGGAGTTATTTGTTTTAAAATAGATTTAGTAAAACCATTAATTATGTTTTCTCTGGAATAAATTGAGCAGGTAGTACAACAATAATATGTATCAAAATTAAAACCTAGCTTCAGAAAAATTTTGTCATCACGCTGAAAGAAAGGTAGAATGTCAAGTGTTTAATCAAATTTAGATGAGTTAACTAAAGCAATGAGAGTAATTATTAATAACACTTAACCCTAAATCACTTATAGGTACGAGTTCACGTGAAGACTCTGGCCCGATGCAGGTAAGGCAGTTGTGATTTCGTGTGTATTATTTAATTATATTAATTGTTAAAAGTCTGTAATTTCTCAAACTGAATTGTAAAATGATCGAGGAACCATAGTTCAGAACCAGAAATTTTCACACTTTCACACTTCTAGTTTTTTCTCATCACTCTTCTGTTGCATCTTTTCTGGGTAATATCATGTTTAACGTTTTACATTTGTTAACTGTCTAATAATGTATAAGAATGAACTTATACATTGAAGTTATTGTCTCAAATTATTCAAATATTATTACACGAGCACACTCACCCTATCGCTCTCTCTCTCTCTCTCTCTCTCTCTTTCAAAAAATTTACACATGTTGTACAAATAATTTCTTTGCTCAAATTTTGTTTTTCTATATTTTAGCAAACAACACTTTGTAAAATTTAACAATGAAATAACATGAAACAGGCTCATAAATATGGTTTACTTTTGAGCTGAACCAAAGAAACTTAAAAAGGATTTTTTAAAATTTATGTCTTCTTAATAAAAACTGTAATGCTCTGTACCAGTTGGCCTGGCTAACGGACTAAAGATACAATTTTTAATAGAAACAGTTGTAATAAAATACAGAGCAAATGACTTAAAATTGTTACTTTGTGGAAACTTCAATCTTAAATATTAAATACTCATTAATGTTCATTAATATTTTATCTAGCAACAGTAAAGGAAATATTTTAGTATTTTTCTATTAATCATTAAAACCATGCACTCTTATTTTCTAAGCATAGAAAATCTATTGTATAACTCCTCTTGCATTACTTTATGAAGGCATCATTTCCTGTTCAATGGCCTGTTTATTCTTCCTTACTTTAAATTTCAATGGATTTCATGCATCTTCAAAAAGCTTATCCTCATATTTCTTCTTACATAAGAATCACTTAGTAACAACTGCTCCTCAACTTTAAAAATCGTTCCTAGAATGTTTCTGGGATGACTTCTCCAATTTCAGCTTCAAATCTGTGTTTTCACTGTACCCATCTGAGGAACACAAGAACATATGATACCTGTCATTGGAGATTGTCTCATAATAGTCCTACTTGTGGCTTTTCACCTTACATATGCTATATAGGTAGGCTTAGAAATAACCATGTCAAGGGGTAGGAACAGTGTCAGACAACAGTTGGGAAGAAGCTAGTTGGTTTATTTATCTAGCAGTCCTCTTCCTTAAAGGTAATTTTTGCCAATACAGCATGTTACGAGCTCTTATCTCTAATTTTACACAGAACTTATCAATATCAGGTTTCATTTTATATTATTCTGTTATAACCTTCTTGCCTTTTCATACTAATAAGTCGACCAGGATCATTCTGTGATCACTAGTACAGGCAGGTTCTGAAATCATACAGTAGGAGCAAGCCACTCTCAGCACCTTCCTTTGCTGTATCATCGCCATGTTCTTCCTGTATGTAACTAAACTGAGTGAATCAGCACAGATTTCACCTTCATGCAAAAGATATAAATTTCTTTATATTATCAACAGCATAATTTTTAAAGGAGTTAAATACTGTTGGACCCCTATAAGAGTCAATACTGGAGTTGCGGAAATGGTATGTTCAACAAAGACAAAGTTTGTATTAAAAAAATTAGAGAGTGAAAAAGTTCTTCTTAAATATAGCACTATAGAGCTAAAATATATTGAAAATACAACTTACAAGGTCCACTTGCATTTACTTTGTACATATATACTAGTTGCGGCATACTTCAAATGAATAATTTTTTATCGTATGATGTCTCTTTGTAATGAGGAAGAAATTTTTGGATTGCCTTAAACGAGAGATCAGTTAAACATATACAAGTAAACATTCCCACTTATTTGAAAAGTTTAAACAAAACTTACTGGTGAGTTTTTATGTTTGTTTAATATTGAAAAAATTAATATTGAAATAATTTGCTACAATCTCTCTTTAACAGTGAAGATGAATGAATATATTGTTATAAAATAATGTTTATAAAATTAAAACATTTTGAAATATTGCAATAAATAAACTATAATGCTGCAGTATTTTAAACATTTTTTTATTTTTCATGCAACTTTAGTAATTTTTATTTTAACTGTATCAAATAAATCAAAGCATTAAAATATATTTTTTAGCTATAAGGAGGCATTTTAAGTTATGTAATTATTAAGCATTCTAAAGACATAATCTGAAGTTTATTACAGTTAAGAAAAACAAAACTCAGTTTGTAGGGACACACTGGTCATGTGCACACTGGTGTGTCTTACTCCTGTTATGACATGAAATGACAAGTCTGAACATGAATCCTCCTTCATCTCCAAAATCCCTAGCAGCCTTATTTCAGTATACAGCTTAGAGGTGGGCTAAACTGTTATTTTAAAATACTAGGTATGAAAATACCATTCCAAAAAAATAACAGGTACAAATACCTGTTATTATATACTATATATACATAACCTATATTATCGTTTGTAAGTACAGTGAAACCTCTACTTCCGGACACCTCCGATAAGCGGACAACTCTCTTATACAGACACTTTTTAAGGAACCAAGGAATTTTCTATATTTTACTATGTATTTCCCCCCTCCTATAGATGGACACTCTCTTGGCCGGACACGGACACTAAGAGTTATGGTATTATGTGTCATTAACCTCCCTTTTGCGGACAAAATGCTAACACGTTGGACTGGATTTTATTTTAATACTTTAAGTTACAATTCAATAATGTAAGAAATACGCCTATACAGCATAATTTTATTTATTTTCTTGGAATAATGGATGGGTATTGATCGAAAATAACTTGTGTTTATTGTTTGCAACGAACGTGACTTATGTTTAGACTGCAGTAGGCTGTAAATAATACACAGTAACTGTTGTACGCTTAATTTTGCAAATTCCAGGAATGAACCATTCTTTGTTATGAAAGTTGCTAAACAGCATAGGGGGGAAGGTATTTCCAGAACTAGGCCTGTTTTGATTGAATGTGCATAACCGTAAATAGCGGGTACTGTATTCTATTTTCGTAGTTTAGTTGACTTTGGTCGGTCGTTGTCTTTGGTCACTCACTCGAACAAGTGCTTCTGTGTGCGTATTGCGATAGTACGCATTACGAGCTTACTTTTAAAGTATTTAAAACAAAGCTCATAATTGACACAGAAACAAATATACAAAACACAGCACCAGAACATCAAGACACATTAAGACATAATATAAACAACACAATAGGAGTGCATAAGACACCAGACAACAACAACCACAACTCAGAAATACACACAGCCACCAAACTGAGGGAAAAGGCACACAAACACAACATCACATTTGTAAAAGCTGCAAAGGCAACACGACTGTAATTATCCCCACAGACGACCTACACAAAAAAGTACAAAACTTCATGAAACAGAACAACATCACAGAACTAAAACACGACCCCACCGACAGATACCAAAACTCAGTAAAACAAATAGTCAACAAAGCCAAACACATTATGACACATAAACAAAAGCCCTACATGAAACAAATCCGACCATCAGCACCTACACTCCAAGCGCTTCCCAAAATCCATAAAGAAGACTTTCCGATCCGCCCCATTATCAACTACCGTAATGCCCCTGCACACAAACTGGCAAAATATCTAGACAAAATTATTAGACAACACACACAAATAGACAACAACATTGCAGTAAAAAACAACACTGACCTAGTAACAAAAATAAAAGACATACACATCCCCCATAATGCCACATTAGCCTCCTTTGACATTAAAAACCTGTACACAAACATCCCAATCTCTGAAACAATCACCATCCTACAAAACAAACTCAAACAGAACAACACACCAGACGAACTTATCAATGAAATAACAGAAACTCTGAACATTATCACAAAACAAAACTACTTTGCTTATAACAATAAATACTACACACAGAACGATGGCCTACCATGGGCTCCCCCATATCCAGCATTCTAGCAGAAGTCTTCCTCCAACACTTAGAAAAAACAAAAATACTCACAAACAATGACAGACACTCATATAAAATACTATATTGGCATAGATACGTTGATGACATTCTAATACTATACAGGGGAAACAAAAGACAATGCGAACAGTTACTAACGCACATAAACAAAATACATAAAAACATAACCTTCACTGCCGAATACGAACACAACAATACCATAAACTTCTTAGACCTCTCCATCACAAAACTAGAACACAGGCACAAATTCAGTATATACAGAAAACCAACTACAACTGACACACTAATACACAACACCTCCAATCACCCAATACAACACAAACTAGCTGCTTTTAGAACCATGATACATAGACTTAACAACATCCCCTTAGACGAAATAGACTACAAAGGCGAACTAAACACGATAAAATATCTAGCAGAATGTAACGGTTATGACAGAACAATAGTCAGTAAACTCCTACACAAAACAAACAACAGACAAAGACAGAAAACAACAAATTCATAACACTAACATACATCAACAAACAAACAGAAAAAATTGCCCACAAATTCAAAAAAGCAGGATACAGAATCGCTTACAAAACTACTAACAAAACAGAACACACACTATCAAAACGCATGCCCAAAGCACAAAACAAATTCGATCTACCTGGTGTATACAAGCTAAATTGCTCAAATTGCAATAAATTCTACATAGGCCAGACAGGACGTAGCTTCAAACAGAGATACATTGAACACACAAAAGCACTCCACACCACTACAGAATCTACCTTTGCAAACCACCTCATTGAAGCAAACCACACATATAAAAACATCGACAATAACATGAACATTCTACACGTACACACAAAAGGACGAAAACTAGACACTCTAGAACAATTAGAAATATACAAACACACAAAAACAAATAAAAACGACATCCTAAACGAACAGACACAATTCAAATCGCACGCATTATTCGAACACATCTCACCACACACACACAGCTTCAATCTTTCGAATAACTATCCCGTCGCCAACAACAAGACGGACAACGCTACCTATGGCAGCCTCTGATGAAGCCTACTAAAGGTGAAAGCCGGTTTAGGCTGTAAGGTAAAACTTTATGTTTTTACTTATAAAAAACTTAGTGTTCCGAGTCGTCAATACTATAGTGATATTTAGTTAAGTAACGGACACGTCATGGACAACGAAATCCAAGAAAGAAACGAAGTTTGCGTTAAGTGCGAATACAGGCCACATATTGCGCGCGAAAGGACAGAGGATCTCGTTGGACAATAAAACACCATGAACAGGTAAATAATCATTGAACAACAATATAACACAATCGTTGGAAAATGAACAGATAAGTAACAAAAGTGGGGAAATTTTGGTTGAATAAAAAAAAAATGAAATAAACAATAATCGGAACTTTAACATGTGTGTGTGTGTGTGTGTGTGTGTGTGTGTGTGTGTGTGTGTGTGTGTGTGTGTGTGTGTGTGTGTGTGTGTGTGTGTGTGTGTGTGTGTGTGTGTGTGTGTGTGTGTGTGTGTGTGTGTGTGTGTGTGTGTGTGTGTTGGGGGGGAGAGAATGAAAAAGTACGGGTTAGGGTACTAGAGTTAACTGCATGGAAGTAGTACCGTCAAGGTCACTCACTTTCACTGCTTCTCCCTGTCACCTCCACACGCCCTTGCCCCAGCGTTGTTGCCGGCTAGTACAGTGTGTAGTGTTTTAGCAGTGTTACGAAAGCAAATTTCATACATCCACCTTATATTGTTCGTTTCAAATTTATTTATGCGTATCGCGTAAATGAATTATTTTTATCAGGAATAATTAGTTGTGGGTAACATTACTCGGTTAAATTCTGGGCGCCAGTATTTAAGCTATAAAAATTTGTGTGAGTCGGCAACATATTTTTTGTTGTCGCGTATAGAATTTCTATCTTTGCATTTCTTCTCTTTCTTTGGTTTCTTTTGTTACGATTTGCAGTTCTCTCAAACTACGATTTATACTGCGCTGGTTTTTCTTATGTTAGAATCTAAAGCTTTTAGCAATACACACCCTAACTTTACGAAGTACCATTAGGTCAGTTATTTCGTGTTTTCCGTACAGTGAACTTACTTATTTAAAGTTTTACTTTTTTCTTCATGGGCGGTTATCCTACAGACTGACAGTTGTCTGAGAACGCTGACCTTGCCAGCTGTTGTTGCTTTAATTTTTTCAAACTCACGGTCTTTTCCCTTTTGTAAATGAATCTGTTTTTGTTCTCTGTACGGTCATTCCTAAGCCATATGGTTTGGAAGTTCTGTTAGGTATATGTACACATTTGGTATGCAAATTGCGTATACCCTGTCACCATGTCTTTTTGGTAAATATTGCTGTCTGACACTTTTATGAATGCCTTTGTCATTTTACACTCCCCTCAAAAATGTGTATGTTTACTGGCCGTGCTACTACCTTTCTTCCATTGCACAAAGATAAGTAGGACTGAGCAATTTCTGTAAACAAAATTGTCGCTGTTGTGGCAAAAGCCAATCCTATTTCAGTTACAGTACCCCATTCCAAGTAGGTTGGGTGAACGAGGTGAGGAAGAGACGAATTAGTAACAAACATCCAACATATTTATCGTCCTTAGTATTGTTGACAGACATTTTGTGCGTTTCATGTGAACGGTTGACGTCTTTATAGTAGACAGTGTGTGTATTAGTTTATTTCAATAATTTGTATTTATTATGAGTGATATTGAGGAACAGCATCCTACATTTAGTTCGGGTACAAGCAACGGTGGTGTACGTGCGGGCCGAGAGGACATTAGAAAACAAAGTAAAGTCATCATAGCAAATGTTTACAAGTTTTTTAAAAATCTTGCATATAATGAAGAAGCCAGGAGGAACATAAACTTTGCACAAGTTCGAAAATTGACAGCGGAAGCTTGTGGCATTTCTGAACAGTCGGTACAACGTATTAGCATTATCGTTGCTTCGACAGATGATCAAGGCGTGATCGTTGTGTTCAGTTCTCCAAGGAAAGGGTATAAACGGGAACACAAAAACACTGAACTGGACAATTTTAATAAACAAATAGTCTGCAGGACCATACTAGAATATTACGACCGAGGGGAATACCCCACTGCAACCAAAATTCGAGCTGATCTCTGTCAGAAAATCAATTATTCTGGTTCAGAAGCCTCCGTACTTCGCCTTCTGAAAGTGCTTGGTTTTAAATTTAAGAAGTGCAACGATGGACGAAAATTTTTAATGGAGCGCAGAGACATTGCTGCCTTGAGAGCGAAGTTTTTGAGAACCATGCATATACATCGTACGGAGGACAACAGGCCTATAATTTATTTGGATGAAACCTGGATATCACAGAATCATATGAATAAATACATCTGGCAAGACTCCAGATGGAACGGTGGGCTGAAAGTACCTACTGGTAGAGGTGGCCGGCTGATTATTGCACATGCTGGATCCACAAGTACAGGTTTCATAGCAGGTGCCAAATTTGTTATATTCTTTACATTAAGTAGGCCTACTTACTAGTGTAGCATTTTTCGGAAAGGGAAACTGTTGCTTAGTGGCAACGCAGTAAGTAAGCAGTGTGACCTTGACGATACTACTTCCATGCAGTTAACTAGAGAAGTCGCCACATACCTGCACTGGTTGTAAAACCAGGAAAAGGTTATTTTATGATACTGTTCGCTGACACGTCTATTGTTATATACGCTTGTGGTTTCTCCGAGGGTTATAAATGTATGTGGCTACCTCCAGTGGCCTGAGAGAAATTTTCATGGAGGCAGATATTTTCGTGTAGAGTAAATTACAGCCTCTAATGGTAAGAAAGACATGTTGATACTGGTGTTTCAACAACAACTGCTTCACTTACTAAAAGCTGCCAGTGAGACCTTGTTGTTTTCTTACATCTATTTAAAAACCTATCTATGTATTACATCTGTTTTTATCTATTCTTATTTTTTTAATATTATTTATTTTCAGATTTTTCTAATTTACTTCTTTTTATCTAAATTTATTAACTACAAATGACTGTATATTCAATTTAAACTTTGCGGGTAAAAATAACAAATAGCCGCTAAAAAATCATTAAACAATTCTTCTGCAGAAAACAACATGTTTCTTCAAATATATTCAATTAAGTACATTTGAAACGGCTAACAGACATTCTACCGACTCTTATCCGCATATCTCGCTTAATTTTGGACCAGTGGCTCTCGATCGTTTGGGTGTGAACAGCAGAGTTGCGAGGACATACAAAATTAAGCGAATGGTTCATAGACAAATGTGTGTACCCATATTGTTCGAGCAAGTTGTAGCCACGCCACATATCTGTAACTACAGTAGTCCCGGGTTCTACATTATCTAAAATTACACAATTTAGGGTGTTTGCATCACGTTTATCCACCACCTTTAGGAAGCACTTCTTTGTTCTCCTGCAAATCCCCCCAAATACCCACAGAGTTTTGGTTATTCAGCCCCTGTTATAATTCCTTCTACCGAACACACTTTCATCAATTTCAGTAATATCTCCTAGGCCACCAATTTCTGAGCTGTTCTCCATCAGCCAGAGAGTAAGGATCTCCCTGAACTCATTTATCAACTTTCATATAGTTTTTCTGTTTATGTCGATCTCCCTTGAAATGACTGAAATTGTATATTTTAAAATCCAATCGACTAATACACTCAATATAGATAAGAAAGGAATACCTGCTATTCCGAAAAAAGTGTTATCACGTATGTTTTTGTGTAGCTCTGCAGTTCCGTCTATCACATCTAAAGGTGAAGTTTCTTTGTCCTTTCACATTTATTAACATATTACCATCACACTCTACAAATTGTACTGAATCCGGAAGAAGATGCCAATCACAAAACATTTTCTGAAACCTTTTTTTTTAATGAAAACCCGAAAATTATGAACACTTTTGAACTTCATTTCAGTAAGGTATGGATTTGCACAACAGTAACCAGTGAATGCACTACAAATGTCTCTAAAACCGCTAGAAGTAGCCACATATATTTATAACTGTTAGAAAACCTAGCAAAGCCTATAACAATAGACATGTCAGTGACACATGTTGACAGCAGTCACTTTAAAACCTTTTCCTGGTTTTACAACCAGTGCAGGTATGCAGAGACTTCTAGTTCCCTCAACCCAAAAGTACTGATTTGAATTGATTTCTTTTTTATGTTATATTGTTAAAATGAAATGTTACATTTATAATACAGTATGCCTTTACCGAATTCTCATATGTTGGAGGCAAAGGATAGGACCGTTTCTCCGTCACCCTCGTCTGCACACTTCACAATCAACACTTAAAACATTAAAAATCTATTAAGGTGGGAGCGTGTGCTATTATCAGCACACAACAAGATGGCCAGGTAGTGGAAGAGAGAAACCAAGTGACTCCATGCAAACTACTACCTCTCCACCTCATATACACCCTATAGTCCAGTCTTACTGGATCCCTATATCCCTATAGTCCCATCAGATTTCTTTTACTTCCATATTCCTTAAGGAATGGAAGTATGGTGATGGCAAAAAAAATGGTGTTCGAGATTATTGCAGATTCTGATTCTACTACACTCAAAACATGAAAAAAAGTCGTTTTCCGAAAAGTGTCTGTGTGTGTGTCTGTCTGTGTGTCTGTCTGTCTGTCTATAGATTTTTTTTCTATGGCAAACGATAACTGCCGCAAATTCAAACAGAATCAAATAATTTTTTGCATACAGCCCTGATTTGTAGAGTGCTCGCGACCTATTGTTTTTGGTGAAGATCGGTTGAGGGAAAGGGGTAGTTTACCTGCAACGGTTTTTTTTTATCAAGGGAAATTTTTTTTTTTGGCAAACGATAACAGCCGCAAATTCAAACAGAATCAAATAATGTTTCGCATACAGCCCTGAATTGTAGAGTTCTCAAGACCTATTGTTTTTGGTGAAGATCGGTTAAGGGAAAGGGGTAGTTTACCTGTAACGTTTTATGTTTTAACAAGGGTATTTCCTATGGCAAACGATAACAGCCGCAAATTCAAACAGAATCAAAAGATTATTTGCATACAGCCCTAAATTGTAGAGTTCTCAAGACCTATTGTTTTTGGTGAAGATCGATTAAGGGAAAGGGGTAGTTTACCTACAACGTTTTTTTAACAAGGGTATTTTCTATGGCAAACGATAACAGCCGCAAGTTCAAACAGAATCAAATAATTTTCTGCATACAGCCCTGATTTGTAGAGTACTCAAGACCTATTGTTTTTGGTGAAGATCGGTTAAGGGGAAGGGGTAGTTTACCTGCAACGTTTTTTTATCAAGTGTATTTTCTATGGCAAATGATAACAGCCGCAAATTCAAACAGAATCAAATAATTTTTTGTATACGTCCCTGAATTGTAGAGGTCTCAAGGATTTTCGATTTTGGTGAAGATCGGTTTAGGGGAAGGGGTAGTTTACCTGCAACCTTTTACGTTTTAACAAGAGTAAAGTACTTGAAAATTTATTTAAACTTTTTGAAACAATGGTAATTGTTGAAAATAAAATAATTTTGTTGCCAGGTAACAAAAATAAAGTCATTTTGATTATAAAATATAAATATTTACAACAAGAAAAGAATTTTCAGTTTTCAAAATTTAAATATATTTTTATAAAACAATGGGTTCTTCATTGAGGTGGGGACCATGTCACTCACTCCATTTCAAGCCTCTCCCATTTTGCAGAAAAAGAGGACCCTGTCAAGGCTGATACTTTGACGACAGTGACAGGGCTTTCCACCAAATTCAGCAGAGTGACAGGTAGGCCCAACTCTGATTGGCTCCTCAGATTTCCCCAGCGTTAGTAGGTTCTATGAAAATATTTTATTTCAAAAATGATTTTAAATATAAATCTTAGATATGTTTTATAAATCTCATGTTTTATGTTTTAACATGGATAATTTTTTATATGACGAACCATAACTGCAGTAAATTCAAACAGAATCAAATAATTTTTTACATATGTGCCTGAGCTTTAGAGAACTCAATGTCTGTTGATTTTGGTGAAGATCGGTTATGGGGAAAGGGCAGTTTACCTGAAACATTTTTTGTTGTAACATGAGTAAAGTACTTAATTTTGATAAAGTATCCTGATAAGATCTTAATAATCCACTGTAGAAACGTAGATGAAATATCTATAAATGAAGAGGCTAGTTGAACGGGCTGGGGGTAATTTTCTATAAATCAAAATTATAGTTGAAGGGGGAGGGGATAATTTTTTTTTATATGTGTACTACGTTATTGGCAACAAAGAAGTATTTTTTTGTTAAAATTCCTTCCCTGGCTGTTTGGCTGAAAATGATTTTAAATATAAATCTTAGAATATGGAAGTCATGTATGGTTCTCCATACCGATATTTTGTTTGGGCACCACAAGGAGTCATTATGTTGAGTAATTTGTATGGCCATGAAGACATGAAAGCAAATGTCTCATGAGAAAAATGGTTGGAGACAAAGAATTCTTGCTCCTAGCATAAATAAAAAAACTAGTAGAGTGATGGAAGTAATGTATAATGTAGCCGGAGATTATACTGGAAAACATGTAACTTTTTAAATTTACTGAATAAGCCACATTAAAAAAATCGGTATGGAGAACCATACATGACTTCCATGTTGTAAGATTTATGTTTAAAATAATTTACTTGAATTCGGTTCGGTAATTTCTAAAAAAATATCGCCCACCCTCAAACTAATTTCACTATTTATAGATAATTTTGTTATTATGGGGTAGTCGTTTAATATAATGTTATTTTCAGTCACTTTATCCATAAAAATTATGTAGGCTTACTTTATTCTTACAAAGAAACCGAACTACGCAGACATCCTTCCTCTGAAGCGCTCAAAAGTCACTCATGACTGAGCCCTTGCAGAGGGTTCATACCCTAAAGACTACAAGTCTGTCTATGAACCATTCCTCTGTAAACACGTGCAGTTACACTGCCCAGTGATCCACAGGAAGCAAATTGCTATCCACGCTGGACACTTTTTCGGCTTGCACACGTTATGTTGGTGTGGGTTTCGGCACTTTCCATTTAAAAAGTGTGCAAATGTAAGAAAATAAACATGAGTGAGGCCATAAATAACGTGAATTGTGTGTGTGTGTGTGTGTGTGTGTGTGTGTGTGTGTGTGTGTGTGTGTGTGTGTGTGTGTGTGTGTGTGTGTGTGTGTGTGTGTGTGTGTGTGTGTGTGTGTGTGTGTGTGTGTGTGTGTGTGTGTGTGTGTGTGTGTGTGTGTGTGTGTGTGTGTGTGTGTGTGTGTGTGTGTGTGTGTGTGTGTGTGTGTGTGTGTGTGTGTGTGTGTGTGTGTGTGTGTGTGTGTCTTGCCTGCCTTTTTATTGCGGTAATCATAATAATAAAATGGAAACGTAAACGTTACATAATTGAGATATGCTTGCCTGCCACGAACTATATATTTTCTCTCACACATTATTTAAATTAAAATGAAAAAATATAGAAGTTTGTTAAAGTGAAATGAAATGTTTCCATAGAAACTACTTCTTTGTTGTCAATAACGTATTACACATATAAAACTGTAACAGTACAATTCTAGCCCTACTGTATTTTGGGGAATAATCAATTTAAATTGTATTTTTATTCAAAGTCCTATATAAGAAACTAGTAAAGTTTCATGAAGGTTTGCAACTACGCAATATCGAGTGGACAGAAATTACATCAAGGTCGGGAGTATACGCGCAGAAACAACAACAACATTTTGTCCGATGAATGTGTCAACAAGCTGCACCCAAGCATACGTCATCCAAATGTATGCAGAAACATATAACGCGCTTGTAAACAACTAAGGCGTTACACAAAGAGATTGGTGACGTAGTTACTCCCCACTTCGGAATTGAAGTATTGCAAATCGCTCTCAGTCAAGAAACATCAGTTACGCTGGCCGGCTGTATATCTAAATTTATTAAAACTAAATCTCAGACGTTCGCCTGTGCAATGTAAAAGTGAAGTATTTTGTATAAAAGTGAGGTAACAGTTCAACGTTAAACCATGTAAAACGGAAACACAAAGTTTGATAGAATTTTAACATCTAATAGTGCGAGTTCAGCGATGGGACGTCTGCAGGACTAATTTCAGCTAAGTGACAAAACGTACCCAAAAAGTATAAATAAGGGTCAATACAAAATTTTCAATCACTAAATTCAGTAATAAAAAATGAGCTCAATTTGGGGAAAATTAAAAGAAAATTGTACCATAAGAATGCGAGCGTGAGTGAATGAGAGAATATCTAACTATATTTAATAAGTGCTGGGTTGTAAAGTTATTATAATAATGATATCATAAAAATATAATTTAATATGTTATTTTGGAGGGCTTGTGAAATGTTTAAGGGGAATTTTAACTTGAATAATGGAACTGCGTCTCATGGCGCAATGCCTCGTGGTGTATAGTAGCGTGCTTGTTTAGCACCGTAGAGTCACATTCATTTGTACGTAATATAACAATAAAAGGTAATGTCATTGGTAAACATTTCAAGCAAGAGTAAATTATTTCAGATAACACATTCCGCTACTTCTAGTTCGCTTAACCGAACTCTGTCCTTAAAAGTAAACAAATCTAATGTTCTTGTATTAAAACAAGATGGCGCCTGAACAAAATGATGAAAGTTATTAATATTACATATAAATAAAACGCATTAAATAATTAATATAACAATGGCTTCTGGAACAGGGGCTCGACATAAAATGTGATTTTATGTGGAGTGAGCCTACTGGAAAGAGCGGAACAGTTACCTGAAGTAATATATAATTTGAAGATACGTAAATACAGACATAAAGATAGGGTTATAAGATTATGTGCATGCATGTGTTATAAATAAGCAAAATGAGTACTAATAAAAATAATGACGAAAACGTCAGCGTCACTGACGAAACATTTACGAGTGAGATGGGCGTTCAATCAACCCCAGTTAGCCAGATCGGTGAGTCCAATGCCACCGAATTAGTCGAATTAAATACAGTTCAATTAACACCCATCTCGACTCGGGACGAAAATAAAACAGATGAGACAGCTGCCATGATGCAGTTACTGTTAAATAAATTTCGTGAGAAGTTTAATGAACAGAGTATGAAGTTAAATAAATTTGATGTAAGATTTGATAATTTTGATAAAAAAATTAACGAGCAGAAAAATGAAATCAAAAATAGTTTTGATGAAAAATTTAATGACATGAAAAACGAAATAAAAAGACAAAATGTTAACTTTAATAAACGAATCGATGAAATGCATGCACGTTTCGATAAAACGAAAGAAAAAATAGTAGCGTTAGTAAATGAGAAGTTCGATAGACCAGAGAATAAAGTAGACGAGAATTACGAGAATAAAAGTGGGGTAGAGAATAGTGGAGAAACAGGTAAACTAAACATAAATAAAGACGGTCAGATGACAATTAATAAGGTAAGTGGTGTTGAGAATTATGACAATACAAATAAAAATATGGTGTTAGAAAATAATTGTGTGGATATTGATAGTGATAATGAAATTTTAGAGAGAGTAGAAGATGATAATGATGGGATGTTAGTGTGTGTTGAGTCAGAGAGAAAGTGGATAAAGAATTTACAGTTGAAAGGGTTGCAGGGGGTAAATTTTTCCCTTAATGGTGTAGTCGGGGGTGAAGTAAATGCTTCACATGTGTTTAGGAAGGACGAGAGTTCCTTCAGTGTATATTTGGGAGATGATATGTCTACAAATAAATTTCCCTGGGTTTTTTGTGCACTTCATAGGTGGTGCAGTAATTATGAGTTAGTGTCCCCTGCATATTTTGAGAGTGATAGATATATTGAGAGAGAAAGAGAGAGATAGAGATTTTTAAAGTAAACAGAAACTATGAAGAGTTTGTAGAGAGGTTGGGTGGAGAGAGAAGTAATAATAATAACGAGTACTTACCTTATAGTGAAACTGAGATAGCAGCAATATTAGATGATGATAATAATGATAACAAGTACTTACCTTGTGAAGTAAAGGGTGTAGTAGTAGATAACTGTGATGACGATAGTAATGACTTTATAACTTACCTAATCAGGACAGATAATACTAAAGGTGACAGGACCATACCCGATCGTGACAAGTTGTATGATGTAATGATATGGAGTAACCCTATTAATTACGATAGTTTTGTGGAAGAATATAAGAATTTAAATAAGTATTATATTAACGATGCTAATATAATGTTTTCAAGGAAAAATAATGTATGTAGACCTAAGATTCGACTGTTGTTCTATGATGGAGGATAAAGTGTTTTATTGTTTATGAACATTTAGTTATGTGAACAGTGGTTTTGAAACGGATTGTTTATGAATTGATTTTGGTCAACAATAACAAATAATAAGTTGGATTGTATATTTTTTTTGTGTATATTAATGTCAATGTATTTGTGTATTCTTGATGTGTGTATTACATGTAATTTTATGTAAACCATGTATGTAACAAGAAGTTATAGTTTAATTGATTTAATAATAACAATTAACATTTTTTGACTAAACAAGTGATGAAAGTAATGGTGAAATTTTAAATAATTGAATTAAAATAAATCGTAGATGAATCAATTGATTAATGATTGTTATATAAATAAATTTTGATAAGGAAGTTAAATGATTTTATGAGATTTAGATTCTAATGAATAATAATAAATGATTAAGCATGTAATATATATTTGGATATTGAGATGTATTGTTATTAGTAGGTGAGGGATGAATTTTCTAATGAAATTGTCAATGATCACAGTAATGTAAAGTGTTAAAAAGGGATAGAGCCTGGGTGATAATTATTAAGATAAAGGCATTTGAGTTAGTCAATTAAAGTTAATGGGAGTTAGATAAATAAGAATTTTGAAATACCAGTAAAACACAAAGAGAGTATTAGATATTTTAGGGACACAGTAGTGTTAGTGATTATATGTAGAGAAGGTGAGTAAAGTAAATGGTAAATATATTTGTTGATGGTGACATTTTGTAGTAAGGGTAGTGGTGTAAGAAGTGATCAGTGTGCAGCGTGGCAAGTAGACCAGCGTGCGGCGTGGCAAGTAGACAAGCGTGCGGCGTTGTGGCAAGTGATAGAGTAGTTTAAGGGAGTGTTTGCCGATATTGGTGGGGGGCAAAGGGTTAGGAATGTATATGGCCAGGTTGGGTACACACATCCTAGTACAAAGAGGAGAATAAATTGAGGTAAGTGGAATTAGTGAAGGGAGTTATAATTGAGCGATTGGTGTCATAATATGTAAATCTGGTTGTTAGTAGTGGTTGTTAGTAGGAAGAAAGGTGAGTAAGGTTAGATATATAAATGTCTATTCAATTGAATCATAGTGAATACAGGAGTCACCCAGACTAATCAATGATCAAAATGTGAAGGGTTAAGTAGAAAATTCATAATAGAAAGGTAATAAGAAATGAAATATAATGTAGCATGAATGTTAATAATAAATTTGAAATTGTGAAGAATTAAATGGTAGTAAAGGACAAATAATTGATGGCTAATTAATAAAAGTTCAATTGAAATTAAAATGTAATGTTTATAATTTTATACGCAAATTTAAAGATGTAAGGTGTGTAAATTTTGATTAAAGTTAAATGTGAATTGTTTATTTTAATGTAATAATCGCAATGTTAATTATGAGTGTATTATTATGTATTATGTTTATTATGTATTAAGAAATAGTGTGTGTGGAGGAGAAAAGGGGATGTTTATTAACAGCGCCGGATAAATAGAATTTCTGTTAATAATGATAATAATAATAATATTTTATAAAAGAGAAAATATTTCAGAATTGGAGAAAGAGGGTGATATAGATAATTTTATTTGAGTAAATTTTGATTATGTGTTTAAATATTTTGAAAGTATTATTGCATTAGTATAAAGATTTGTATTTCTTCTTGTTAATGGGAAAGGATTAATTATTATCGATTGGAGTCGAAAAATTTTATAAATGTAAATGATAGGGAATGGAACGTCTGTATAATAATTCTTGTACTAGGTGTAATAATCCTAGGTGTTAGGAGTTAAAGAAAACCCAGTGCTTCTTAACACAAACCAGCACATAACTAAGGGGAAACAGATCAGTTAGGGATATGGTATTATACCAGGCCACTATTTTGATATTTTCGATTTCTTGTTTCAGTGTCTGGTGATGCTGTGACAGCGGTCCTGAGCTGGCCAGCGCGTCAGAGCAGGAGCGTTACGTGCCTATTGGCCTTGCGGTGTTGGGATCTCTCCGGAGAAGTCCAGTAACGTCATGCAGGTACTGTCACCATCATTGGGAAAAGGGTGAGTTATTGTATTTCTTTTATATAAACAGTAAGGGGGTTGTGGTGACATATCCTAGCTGATCCCTTTAGGAAGTATGAGTGTGTCAATGAGAGTTTTTATGCTTCGTCATAAATCCTTTCATTGAGGGGGTTTTGTAACAGCACAATTCTGGCCCTACTGTATTTTGGGGAATAATCAATTTAAATTGTATTTTTATTCAAAGTCCTATATAAGAAACTAGTAAAGTTTTATGAAGGTTTGCAACTACGCAATATCGAGTGGACAGAAATTACATCAAGGTCGGGAGTATACGCGCAGAAACAACAACAACATTTTGTCCGATGAATGTGTCAACAAGCTGCACCCAAGCATACGTCATCCAAATGTATGCAGAAACATATAACGCGCTTGTAAACAACTAAGGCGTTACACAAAGAGATTGGTGACGTAGTTACTCCCCACTTCGGAATTGAAGTATTGCAAATCGCTCTCAGTCAAGAAACATCAGTTACGCTGGCCGGCTGTATATCTAAATTTATTAAAACTAAATCTCAGACGTTCGCCTGTGCAATGTAAAAGTGAAGTATTTTGTATATAAGTGAGGTAACAGTTCAACGTTAAACCATGTAAAATGGAAACACAAAGTTTGATAGAATTTTAACATCTAATAGTGAGAGTGCAGCGATTAGACGTCTGCAGGACTAATTTCAGCTAAGTGACAAAACGTACCCAAAAAGTATAAATAAGGGTCAATACAAAATTTTCAATCACTAAATTCAGTAATAAAAAATGAGCTCAATTTGGGGAAAATTAAAAGAAAATTGTACCATAAGAATGCGAGTGTGAGTGAATGAGAGAATATCTAACTATATTTAATAAGTGCTCGGTTGTAAAGTTATTATAATAATGATATCATAAAAATATAATTGAATATGTTATTTTGGAGGGCTTGTGAAATGTTTAAGGGGAATTTTAACTTTAATAATGGAACTGCGTCTCATGGCGCAACGCCTCGTGGTGTATAGTAGCGTGCTTGTTTAGCACCGTAGAGTCACATTCATTTGTACGTAATATAACAATAAAAGGTAATGTCATTGGTAAACATTTCAAGCAAGAGTAAATTATTTCAGATAACACATTCCGCTACTTCTAGTTCGCTTAACCGAACTCTGCCCTTAAAGGTAAACAAATCTAATGTTCTTGTATTAAAACAAGATGGCGCCTGAACAAAATGATGAAAGTTATTAATATTACATATAATAAATATCGGTATGGAGAACCATACATGACTTCCATATTCTAAGATTTATATTTAAAATCATTTTCAGCCAAACAGCCAGGGAAGGAATTTTAACAAAAAAATACTTCTTTGTTGCCAATAACGTAGTACACATATAAAAAAAAATTATCCCCTCCCCCTTCAACTATAATTTTGATTTATAGAAAATTACCCCCAGCCCGTTCAACTAGCCTCTTCATTTATAGATATTTCATCTACGTTTCTACAGTGGATTATTAAGATCTTATCAGGATACTTTATCAAAATTAAGTACTTTACTCATGTTACAACAAAAAATGTTTCAGGTAAACTGCCCTTTCCCCGCAACCGATCTTCACCAAAATCAACAGACATTGAGTTCTCTATAGCTCAGGCACATATGTAAAAAGTTATTTGATTCTGTTTGAATTTACGGCAGTTATGGTTCGTCATATAAAAAATTACCCATGTTAAAACATAAAACATGAGATTTATAAAACATATCTAAGATTTATATTTAAAATCATTTTTGAAATAAAATATTTTCATAGAACCTACTAACGCTGGGGAAATCTGAGGAGCCAATCAGAGTTGGGCCTACCTGTCACTCTGCTGAATTTGGTGGAAAGCCCTGTCACTGTCGTCAAGTCCCCACCTCAATGAAGAACCCATTGTTTTATAAAAATATATTTAAATTTTGAAAACTGAAAATTCTTTTCTTGTAAATATTTATATTTTATAATCAAAATGACTTTATTTTTGTTACCTGGCAACAAAATTATTTTATTTTCAACAATTACCATTGTTTCAAAAAGTTTAAATAAATTTTCAAGTACTTTACTCTTGTTAAAACGTAAAAGGTTGCAGGTAAACTACCCCTTCCCCTTAACCGATCTTCACCAAAATCGAAAGTCCTTGAGACCACTACAATTCAGGGATGTATGCAAAAAATTATTTGATTCTGTTTGAATTTGCGGCAGTTATCGTTTGCCATAGAAAAAAAAACGTTGCAGGTAAACTACCCCTTCCCCTCAACCGATCTTCACCAAAAACAATAGGTCTTGAGTACTCTACAAATCAGGGCTGTATGCAGAAAATTATTTGATTCTGTTTGAACTTGCGGCTGTTATCGTTTGCCATAGAAAATACCCTTGTTAAAAAAACGTTGTAGGTAAACTACCCCTTTCCCTTAACCGATCTTCACCAAAAACAATAGGTCTTGAGAACTCTACAATTTAGGGCTGTATGCAAATAATCTTTTGATTCTGTTTGAATTTGCGGCTGTTATCGTTTGCCATAGGAAATACCCTTGTTAAAACATAAAACGTTACAGGTAAACTACCCCTTTCCCTTAACCGATCTTCACCAAAAACAACAGGTCTTGAGAACTCTACAATTCAGGGCTGTATGCGAAAAATTATTTGATTCTGTTTGAATTTGCGGCTGTTATCGTTTGCCAACAAAAAAATTTCCCTTGATAAAAAAAACCGTTGCAGGTAAACTACCCCTTTCCCTCAACCGATCTTCACCAAAAACAATAGGTCGCGAGTACTCTACAAATCAGGGCTGTATGCAAAAAATTATTTGATTCTGTTTGAATTTGCGGCAGTTATCGTTTGCCATAGAAAAAAAAATCTACAGACAGACAGACAGACACACACACAGACACTTTTCGGAAAACGACTTTTTTCATGTTTTGAGTGTAGTAGAATCAGAATCTGCAATAATCTCGAACACGATTTTTTTTTCCATCACCATCTTCCATTCCTTAAGGAATATGGAAGTAAATATCGGTATGGAGAACCATACATGACTTCCATATTCTAAGATTTATATTTAAAATCATTTTCAGCCAAACAGCCAGGCTGTGTCTTACCTGC
Organism: Magicicada septendecula; assembly: GCA_034769895.1. Lineage (NCBI taxonomy): Eukaryota > Metazoa > Arthropoda > Insecta > Hemiptera > Cicadidae > Magicicada > Magicicada septendecula. The sequence goes on from JAWRYS010000505.1 coordinate 121,222, forward strand.
CTTTTTATTGCTGTATTAAATGAAAAATATTATATTACATTAAAATGAAAAAATTATAATTTTATTGCCTGGCAACAAAATTATTTTATTTTTAACAATTACCATTGTTTCAAAAAGTTTAAATAAATTTTCAAGTACTTTACTCTTGTTAAAACGTAAAAGGTTGCAGGTAAACTACCCCTTCCCCTTAACCGATCTTCACCAAAATCGAAAGTCATTGAGACCTCTACAATTCAGGGACGTATGCAAAAAATTATTTGATTCTGTTTGAATTTGCGGCTGTTATCGTTTGCCATAGAAAATACGCTTGAAAAAAAAACGTTGCAGGTAAACTACCCCTTCCCCTTAACCGATCTTCACCAAAAACAATAGGTCTTGAGTACTCTACAAATCAGGGCTGTATGCAAAACATTATTTGATTCTGTTTGAATTTGCGGCTGTTATCGTTTGCCATAGAAAATACCCTTTTTAAAAAAACGTTGCAGGTAAACTACCCCTTTCCCTCAACCGATCTTCACCAAAAGCAACAGATCTTGAGAACTCTACAATTCAGGGCTGTATGCGAAACATTATTTGATTCTGTTTGAATTTGCGGCTGTTATCGTTTGCCATAAGAAATACCCTTGTTAAAACATAAAACGTTACAGGTAAACTACCCCTTTCCCTTAACCGATCTTCACCAAAAACAATAGGTCTTTAGTACTCTACAAATCAGGGCTGTATGCAAAACATTATTTGATTCTGTTTGAATTTGCGGCTGTTATCGTTTGCCATAGAAAATACCCTTGTTAAAAAAACGTTGCAGGTAAACTACCCCTTTCCCTCAACCGAACTTCACCAAAAACAATAGGTCTTGATAACTCTACAATTTAGGGCTGTATGCAAATAATCTTTTGATTCTGTTTGAATTTGCGGCTGTTATCGTTTGCCATAGGAAATACCCTTGTTAAAACATAAAACGTTACAGGTAAACTACCCCTTTCCCTTAACCGATCTTCACCAAAATCAACAGATCCTGAGAACTCTACAATTCAGGGCTGTATGCGAAACATTATTTGATTCTGTTTGAATTTGCGGCTGTTATCGTTTGCCAAACAAACAAAATTACCCTTGCTAAAAAAAAACCGTTGCAGGTAAACTACCCCTTTCCCTCAACCGATCTTCACCAAAAACAATAGGTCACGAGTACTCTGCAAATCAGGGCTGCATGCAAACAATTATTTGATTCTGTTTGAATTTGCGGCAGTTATCGTTTGCCATAGAAAAAAAATCTACAGACAGACAGACAGACAGACAGACACACACACAGACTCTTTTCGGAAAACGACTTTTTTTCATGTTTTGAGTGTAGTAGAATCAGAGTCTGCAATAATCTCGAACACGATTTTTTTTGCCATCACCATACTTCCATTCCATAAGGAATATGGAAGTAAAAATACAAAAATAATAAGAAATATAACAAAACTTATAAGATTTACTTCCTCCATCATCAACTAATATTTTAATTTATAAAATAAATTACCCCCTCCCCTTCAACTACCCTTTTCATTTATAGATATTTCATCTACCTTTCTACAGTGGATTATTATGATATTCTTTTCAGGATACTTTATTTATCAAAATTAGGCACTTTACTCTTGTTAAAACGTAAACTACCCCTTTCCCTTAACCGATCTTCACCAAAATCAATAGGCCTTGAGTCCTCTACAATTCAGGGCTGTATGCAAAAATTTATTTGATTCTGTTCGAATTTGCGGCTGTTATCATTTGCCATAGAAAAAATTCTACACACAGACAGACAGACACACACAGACACTTTTTGAAAAATAACTTTTTCATGTTTTGATGGTAGTACAATCAGAATTTGCCGTTATCTCGAACATGATTTTTTTTGCCAAGACCATACTTCCATTTCCTTATGGAACATGGAAGTAAAAACAATCACTTGTCTCTTTCTTACTTCACTTGAATGACTCATACGTACTGAGAGGAGACAATAGTGTCAAAAATTTATTAATATCTTTTTTTATACAAATCAGTAATGAACTTACAGTGATAGTCTCGTTTCTCATAGCTTGTAGTATGAAGTTAGAGACTACTCTACCATCATCCATGTGCATGCGAGGTCCATAAGTGTTAAATATTCTAGCAACACGAACCGAAACTTTATCGTGTTTGGCATATGCATAACTCAACGTTTCTGAAATTCTCTTTCCTTCATCATAGCAGGCTCTGGGACCTGAACATGTTTTACAAATCAGGTTATGACACTTCATAACTAAATTATTTAATAATTGTATGATACGCAATACTATAAAATATTATATTACAATATACAATAAAATAATTATTATGTTATATTAATTATATACAATAAACTTGGATAATTAATGTCAATTTTATTTGTTTGTTTACACATTTCTACCTATAAACAAGGGCATAATGAACATCACAAACTCAAGAAAGTGAAACATGCCTTGAGCATCTACAGTATGTAATCTATATATAACAAACAAAAAAATAACCATTTCAGAAATGCTTGAAAAGAACTTTCTGAATTATAAAAAATGTGCTTTATATATTAAGGCAGAGAAATGCTTAGAATTAAATAAAAAATAAAATGCAAAGTGTTTATTTCAAATTAAAAAATAAAAAGACAATGTTACAGCCTTAGTAATACATAGTTTATAAAACAGCTGCTATGAGAACTACACAATTGAAAGTACTGTTTGAGAACCAGTACAATTGGGGCCCAGTATTATTTGGGAAAATCATACACTAACATCAAATTATAATATATTTGCCTACTAATTAACCACCAGTGTTCAGGAGTTAACTCCCAGAGTCTTCGCTCATATGTACGGGAGTCATCTTTTAGGTAAATTTTATCTGACAAACTAGAAGTTAATCATTATTAGAATATATCTGGTCTTATCTACTCCCCTTTCCACACAATTTTATCAAATTCTCAAAGACTGAAGGCAATAAACAAGCTGACTGTATATACAGTGTGTAGGCCTATACAGAATGTTCCCAGAAGATGGTGCCAAACATTGGGAAATTATTCTATTTATCAAACTGAAAGAAAATTGTCCAATAAACATATGCCAAAAAAGCACTCTGTTTTACATCTGTATATGTTTTAAATGAATTATTGCCAAACAGGATGAGATGTCGAGTTGAAATTTGATATACACAGTAAGTTTTCCATTTCCTGTAAGTTACAAATTCCATTTCCTGTATGTTATCTTTAAAATTTTCAAAATAGTGGCTGAAATTTTCATTGGTACTACACAAAAATTTCACAATTAGTATTTCACAACAATTTCATATTATATAAAAAATTCCCCTTTTTACTTAATTTGGTGATATTTTTATGGAATTCAGATACAAAATAACTGAGTTATTGAATTTCTTTCCTAACAAAACATTTGACCTACTTCCCTTTTTTAAAATATTGCCTATGGTATACCTACGTATCCTCTACTTGGGTTAACTTTATCTCTGCACAAGCTGTGCAAATTTTTATTTAAAAAACAAACAGATTTATAGATAGAAAATGAAGCATTTTTTAGTATATGTTTAACAGACATTTTTCCTTCACTTTAACAAGCAGCATCATTTTCCAGAGTTTGGCACCACCTTCTTCAAACACCTGTATAGTATTACAATTAAAACCAAAATACTTGTATACATTATCACTAAGATGCTAATCTTCTGCAAATGATTTCTTTATACATTTTATAGCTAAATTGACCATGAAGATAAATACTGATTCAAGTAATTTTTTCAACATATGATAAAAACAAAATACAGCCCAGTTCAAATAATGATTTCCCCTCTCACTTCTATAACCTGATTAGGAACTAATTAGATAAACTGCAGTGGGAGGTCTGTCCTTAATGAAAAATGTTTTGATAAATACAAATAATACAACTGAGAAAGCTGAGTCACACAAACATTTGTTAAATAACAGGCATTCTGGCAAGTGTTTATGATCCAAGGAGCCAGATTTGGTCAACGAAACATTTTATCAACTCTTGTCAAGTAAAAATGGTTGACAAAGGTAGTGCTTCAATGGCTGCAGAGTACAAGAAAATATCCAAAGTTTAGGCTACTGATGACAATGACCTGACCAACAGAACGAGATAATTTTCAACAAAATGTAATGGCAACAGCCACAATGGTATACATTGCTGACCGATCTCATTCTGTTCGAGGGAATTTGCATTCACTTATAGTAAAAGAATGTACTTGTGCATTATACAAATTGATATCTAGCACTGAATGTATCAATGACTGATACCAGTGGGTAGGGAGATATAATGTACAAGTTGCTATAAGACCATACAACAAAGCAAATACACTGTCAAGTTATACAATAATGTCTGCTGAATAGGTAATAATTAATAACACACAGATTCTAGCTTATCACCTAATTTATGAACAATAACAAAACACTATTAGATTGATGAGCCTCATGCAGTAAGCCAAAAAACATAGTAGGAAAATATTTTCAAACTTGACACACAAGATGGAGCCAAGACTAATATCCATCAAACTAAGACTTATTATAATTTCAAACTTACTGTTTAGAAGACAAACCAATAAAAAAATGACTATAATAGACATGTTACTAAACCACCACAATGTTTTTTTTAGTGTATGGCTGACATGAAAGGTAACATGAACAGGAAACTTTAATGGTAAAATTACAAGCAATTACTTGAAATTTTAATACTACAAAAATTAGTTGCACTGTATTATATTAAATTTGTATCCTGGATTTACACACACACACACACGTGCGCACGCGCGCACACACACACACACACGAATCCTGCAATATACAAAACCACTTCGGCAAAGTATTTTTAAAATATTGGCACACAATTAAGTATTAGAAAATGTAAGCTAAATGTATGCATTTAAGTTAAGTGAACAAATTCAGAATTATTACCAATAGGATTAACATGACCCCAGTAAGTTTCTGGCTGAGGGTGTACTTCAGGATCACCATATACTTCCGAAGTACTTGCAATTAAAACACGAGCCTTTACTCTCTTTGCCAAACCTATGGGAAAAAATGTTTCAAATATTAAAATCCTTAACAGACACGCAGACAAACGCAGACATGTTGTAACATAAATATCTTACATTTACTCTCTGTAAAAAACAAGTGTATACACATAAATTAGAATATTTTCCCGGAGAAAATGCAAATTGGGAAACCTTATATGGTTTTATATATAAAAATCAAAATTTATTAATATAAGAGCAAACACAAGTAATTCAAAATTTCAAAATTCATTACACTAGTAATGATAATTTATTTAAAATTTAAAGCCAAATATTTAAACTCATTAAATATTTAATATTAAGCATTTAATACATTAGGATATTATAATTAATTTGGCATTATATATCTAAAAAAATATTAAAACAGCTGACAAAATTAACATAAAAATTAAATAAATAAACAAAAACAAAATTATACATTTAAATAAACAATTACGCCGACGACATTGAAAAATTCAGTGAAATGTACATCAGAAATTAAAATAAATACTTGCATATTAACTTGGAATTATAGTAAAGTAAAGGTATACATAGAAAGGGCAAATAATTATTCATTATAATAAATGTATATACATGCATACATATTACATATATACTTATATACACACAAAAAGTGTGTGTGTGTGTGTGTGTGTGTGTGTGTGTGTGTGTGTGTGTGTGTGTGTGTGTGTGTGTGTGTGTGTGTGTGTGTGTGTGTGTGTGTGTGTGTGTGTGTGTGTGTGTGTGTGTGTGTGTGTGTTTTGTATTGTTATGTATTTGTGTATGTCATCTAATCCACCCTCACACATACACTTAATAATAGTTTTTTTTATAGAGGGGGAAAAATGATTTCAGCACCGTCAGAGGAGGCCGTCCTTCCTCTGGTGTGTGGGGACTCTCACCCACTAAAAAATCCACCTCTAATTCAGGCATTCATATCCATCCTGAAACCACTTTGCATATTACTTCAGTATGGAGCCCATTGCACCCTTATCAGGTGTAACAGTACATAATGACCCAATACCAGAATTATGGGAATTAAGGGTAATTTTACAATGTTTTATATTGTTTAATCATTAGAATACAGAATGGTTAGGTCCATTGTCCCTATATACGGAGGAACAAAGCAGATTCAGCAAGAGTATCATGCCAAGGTCACCGTAGGACGTGCGAGAGTCGGTAAAAGCCATGGCAGTGTTTGTGACGAATGACTTTAAATATACATTGTGATTGGACAATAACGCTGTTCCGTCATAACCAAAAACAATGACGCACTGAATACAATGCATACGACTAGGCGTTGTCCTGCATGACAAAGCTTAATGACGTCAAACCCACTCACACAAGCATAAATTTGCATATTCATCGGTCTCAGTTCAGCATAGTACACCAGAGAGGCCACAGCGATGTATTGCTGTTGGCATTAGTAGTCATTCAAAAGTTGTAAAAAAGCCTAGTCAAAGTTTCTAAAATGTGATTAAAAAGTCAGAGAACACTTAAACAACAGTACATAAATAAAAACGTTAAATGTAGAGTCAGTGCAGACGATTTAAAAACCAGAATAATGAGGCGAACACTGACCATACTCCTGGGGAACATCTGAGGCCAGCGAGGGAGCGACGCTACACTGTTCTCAGAGAAGTCACAATATCTTTCTTTTATTATCATATTAATGAGCTCATTAAACAAATCACAAAATTGTATGAAATGTAATTGTAACAGAGCGTGAATGAGTGCGCGACTGGACTAAGGCGTGGCCATGCTTCTCTACATTGAGGGCATTGGTTTGTGTTTCAAATAATACGATAACTGCAGTTATAAAACAAAAGAATATCTCTAAAACTGATGATGAGATTTTCAATTCATATACTTAATCAAAATAATGAAATAAAGACAGAAGAAATATAACCGCCATTTTGTTTTTTGTAATAACACTTGACGCCATTTTGAGGCACCTTTTGATGTATGTTATGTTATTCATGCAATTAAAACTAGTAATCAAATTCTATAAAGAAACTGTGTTATCATTGTGTCGCCTTTTCTGTGTATTCAAATCTCGCTGTAACGAAACCCTGGACCCCTTAGGTAAAAAGTGTTGCAAAAGGAAGAGCACGTGTTTTCAAATAACAAAAAGCGGTAAGTACACACGTGTACCATACTTTGATAATTATTATACATATATAATTACAAATAAATTATGTGTAAAGGTGGGGAGAGTAACAGATGGCGCCCTTACTGTGGACGTTATATAAAAACTAATTTATATAAAACAGCCAGATTTGAAAACAGAGAAGGTGGTACAAGATGGAACATAACCTAATACACAAGAGGTTATGTTGATGAAACAAAGCAACCAGTAATTGTATAATTAAAAAAGTAAAGAGTCATTTAAACAGCTAAATTATGGCAGAAAGAAATGATAGTATGTTATGTGTAAACAATACAGACACAGAATCTATTTTATTAGACAACATAAGTGCGAATTCTACGCCTACGGGAGTCGAAAATAAAATATCGTTGGAAGATCTGTTTATATTAATTAAAACACAAAATAGTGTATTAAAAGAAATTGACGAAAAGTTTGATAGCCTTGAGAATGAATTAAAGAAACAAAACAATGTACGAAATGTAAAATTGAGTCGATTAGAGGAGAAATTAGACAAGAGAATTAATGAGATACAGTTAGAAAATAAGAGTAGAGAAATAGACAGATTAGATAGAAACAAAAACAAGGTAAGTGGGGTAGAAAATTATGATAATATAAATAAAAGTATGATGTTAGAGAATGATTATGTAAACAGGGGTAGTAATAATGAGGTTTTATGGGGAATAGAATATAATAATGATGGAATGATAGTGTGTGTTAAAGGGTTAAAGACAGTGTGTAGTATAATTGTAAAAGAATTGCAGGGGTTAGATTTTCCCTTAATGGTGTATTTGGGGTTGATATACATGTTTTTAGGAAGGACGAGAGTGCCTTCGATGTAGATTTTGGAGACAAAAGGTCTGCAAATAGTTGTCCCTGGATTTTTTGTGCACCTGATAGGTGGTGCGAGAATGAAGTTGTAGTGTCCCCTGCATATATTGGGAGAGAGAATGTGATTTGGGGTTATGATAGGAGTTATTGTGAAAGAGAGTTGTGTGATAATTGGGAGATAGAGTTATATAGAGTATGTAGAGATTATGAAGAGTTTATAGAAAGGTTAGGTGGAGAGAGAAGTGATAAAAATAGCAAGTACTTACCTTGTATTGAAACTGAGGTAGTGGGAGATGATGTTGATAAAGATGACTTTATAACTTACCTGATTATAACAGACTATACCAAAGGCGACATGACCATACTCTATCGTGACAAATTATATGAGATAGTAATATGGAACAAGCATATTAATTCAAATAGTATTGTGGAAATATATGAAGAATTAGATAAGTATTATATTGATAGTAATAATATAAGACATTCAATATTAAACCATGTATATAGTTTTAAGGTTCGACTATTATTTGACGATGGAGGGTAGTTGTTCTAATTGTGTTTATGAACATTTAATTATGTGAACAGTGTTTTTCAGGATGGACTGTTTATGACTGATTATGGTAAATGATTAATGATTATGTGGATTGTATATTTTTGTGTATATTAATGTCAGTGTATTTGTGTATTCTTGTAGTTGTGTATGTTATGTATTTTGTGTAAACTATGTACTGTGGAATTTTAAATAATTATGAGAATGATTGTGAAATGATATTATGGAATTTAGATTCTAATGGTTAGTAAATGAGTATATATTTGGATGTTGAGAGGTATTGTTGTTAGTAGGTAAGTGATGAATTTTCTAATGGTGTATTAAGTTGAAATGTTGTAAAAGAGTTTGGGTAATAGTTATAAATAAGGGCATTGGAGTTAGTTAAATAGAGTTAATGGGAGTTAGTGAAAATAAGAATGTTGAGATACAGATAATATATAAAGAGGTGTTAGATATTTTAGGGACACAGTGGTTAGTGATTATATGTAGAGGTGAGTAATGTGCATGGTAATTATACTTGATTGATGGTGATATTTTGTAATAAGGGTATTGGTGTAGGGAGTCTGCAACGAAGGGTGTTGAGACAGGAAAGGACCATTGTGTGCCGGAAAGGGTTATCTGAAAGGGTCAGGAACCAATGATGGAATGAGCATAGATGGGGAACACACACATACTAGTACAAAAAATGAGCGGTGCCAGAGGTTTTAAATGGGATTTGTGAAGGGGGTTGTTATAGAGATATTGGTGTCATGATATATTAATGGTTAGAAGCGGTTAGTAGAAAAAAGAGGTGAGTAAGGTTAGATTGACAATGCCAAAATAAGATATAGAGAGAATAGTGAATAATAGAGAGTCACCCAAACTAGTAAGAATAAGAGGGTTAGAAAAGGAAAATTTATAACTGAAAGGTAATGTAAATGGAAAGGTAATGATAAATTTGAAATTGTTTTATAGAATCTAACGAATGTTAAATAATTAAAAGTTAATAGAGAATTGTTGATAGTAAAAATGTTATAAAGTTTTGGTACAAGTCATGTAAATGTAAATTGTTTAGTGTAAATGTAACAACGTTAATGTGTAATGTCTAATGTTTTATGATGTTTTATTGTTATTGGTAATGACGTTAACAAGTGTCAAAAAATAGTAGCTTTTAAAAGTTGAAAGTCTAAAGGTACAAATGAAGTTGTGCAAAAATATAGTAGGATGCCATTTACAAAATAGATAAATGATTATAAGTTGAGTAATGAAATTCGAATAATAAAAGTGTCTGCCATAGTAGTTGTAGGTTGAATTTATAGTAATAATTAGGTGAAAGTATTTTGGGGGAATATTAGAGAATTGTTTAGGTATTGTGTTATTAGTAGTTATATACAGTTTGTTTTCTTACAAGAAAAAAAAAATTTTGAGTTTGGTGGTGGTAAAAGAATATTCAGTTTAGAGTCTTGTTGTTGTTATGTTAAACTTTTGAATTAGAACAAGCCAATGCCCCAAACACAAACCAATGCGTCTAAAAGGGAACATATCAGTTGTAGATATGGAGGTATCTTAGACCACTATTTTAATTTTTGTGTACAATGTTTCAAGAGTTTTGTGGTGTTGTGACCGCGGTCCTGGGCTGGCTGGAGCGTCATAACAGGAGCGTAGAGTGCCTCATGGCCTTATGGTGTAGGGATCTCTCAGGACAAGTCCAGTAAGGTCAGAGGGTGCGACCAACATCATTGGACCAAGGGTAAGTGATGACAAATTTTTTATAGTAACATTACAGGGGGTTGTGGTGACATATCTAGACTGATCCTTTTAGGAAAGTGTGAATGAGTCAATGAAAGTTTTTGTGTCTCAACACAAAATCTTTCATTGAGGGGGTTTGTAACAGTACATAATGACCCAATACCAGAATTATGGGAATTAAGGGTAATTTTTCAATGTTTTATATTGTTTAATCATTAGAATACAGAATGGTTAGGTCCATTGTCCCTATATACGGAGGAACAAAGCAGATTCAGCAAGAGTATCATGCCAAGGTCACCGTAGGACGTGCGAGAGTCGGTAAAAGCCATGGCGGTGTTTGTGACGAATGACTTTAAATATACATTGTGATTGGACAATAACGCTGTTCCGTCATAACCAAAAACAATGACGCACTGAATACAATGCATATGACTAGGCGTTGTCCTGCATGACAAAGCTTAATGACGTCAAACCCACTCACACAAGCATAAATTTGCATATTCATCGGTCTCAGTTCAGCACAGTACACCAGAGAGGCCACAGCGATGTATTGCTGTTGGCATTAGTATTCATTCAAAAGTTGTAAAAAAGCCTAGTCAAAGTTTCTAAAATGTGATTAAAAAGTCAGAGAACACTAAATGTATATAAATAAAAACGTTAAATGTACAGTCAGTGCAGACGATTTAAAAACCAGAATAATGAGGCGAACACCGACCATACTCCTGGGGAACATCTGAGGCCAGCGAGGGAGCGACGCTACACCGTTCTCAGAGAAGTCACAATATCTTTCTTTTATTATCATATTAATGAGCTCATTAAACAAATCACAAAATTGTATGAAATGTAATTGTAACAGAGCGTGAATGAGTGTGCGACTGGACTAAGGCGTGGCCATGCTTCTCTACATTGAGGGCATTGGTTTGTGTTTCAAATAATACGATAACTGCAGTTATAAAACAAAAGAATATCTCTAAAACTGATGATGAGATTTTCAATTCATATACTTAATCAAAATAATGAAATAAAGACAGAAGAAATATAACCGCCATTTTGTTTTTTGTAATAACACTTGACGCCATTTTGAGGCACCTTTTGATGTATGTTGTGTTATTCATGCAATTAAAACTAGTAATCAAATTCTATAAAGAAACTGTGTTATCATTGTGTCGCCTTTTCTGTGTACTCAAATCTCGCTGTAACGAAACCCTGGACCCCTTAGGTAAAAAGTGTTGCAAAAGGAAGAGCACGTGTTTTCAAATAACAAAAAGCGGTAAGTACACACGTGTACCATACTTTGATAATTATTATTATATATAATTACAAATAAATTATGTGTAAAGGTGGGTAGATTAACACAGGCTCCTTCTAGTTGTTCCTCATCTTCTGCTGCCCGTTAGTAATAATAATAATATATACAAACTATAATAATAATATTAATAATAAGTAATTAAAAAATTAACTTCATTAACTAAATCAATCTTTTAGTTTCAATAGCATTACTAAAGTTATTAAATAAGTATTAAATGGGTGTAACACACGTAGCAACCCTCATTTCCACAAAAATTATATGAAGTGGAATTCTATGTTGTTAATACAGTGGAACCTTGGATTGCGAGCATAATTCGTTCCGGGAACGTGCTTGTAATCCAAAGCGCTCGTATATCAAAGCAAATTTTCCCATAAGAAACAATTGATATGCAGATGATTCGTTCCACAACACAAAAATATTTATTCGCATAACATTTCTAATACAAAATACAGTATAACGTAAAACAAATTAAACTGCACTTTACCTTACAATAGAGTCATTGTTGGTGTGAGGGAGATGAGAGAGATGACATGAGAAGGGTTATTGTGTAGCACGAATTTCACTAACGGAATCACTGCTATCTGTTGGCTCACTAGAATTGTTTTCTTTTCATGCAACTTTAACAAGGAACCTGTCCAATGACTGTTGCTTTTGCCTCTTTTTGAGGATTTCATGAAAATGTGACATTGCATTGTCATTGAACAGATTCATCGCTCGCATTGCTACAGCCTTATTCGGGTGGTGTTTTTCTATAAAATTTTGCACCGTTTCCCACATTTTGCACTTCTCCCGAATCTCATTTGAAGTGAGAGATTCCTCTGACTTTTCCTCCTCCTCTTCACCGGACGAGATCTCCTCCATAACCTCCTCCTGTTGTTCGTGATGCAGGTCCATCAGTTCGTTGACGGTCAGTTCCTGGCTATGTTCTTCCACCAGCTCTTGAATGTCGGCGTCATTCACCTCCAGCCCCATGGTCTTCCCTAAGGACACAATTTCATCGACAATCGGCAGCTCATTTTCACCAGCAATCCCCTCAAAGTCACGTCCAAGAATGCAGTCAGGCCACAGTTTTCCCCAAGCAGAAGTGAGAGTTCTCTTGGTGACCCCATCCCATGCTTTATCGATGATCTTCAGGCAGTTCACGATGTGGAAATGATTTCTCCAAAACACTCGGAGGGTAAGGTCTGTTCCTTCGGTCACTTCGAAGCATCGCTGAAATAGTGCTTTTATGTATAGCAAGTTCGAAATGACTTGCTGATCCATAGGCTGGAGTAGTGGAGTAGTGTTGGGAGGAAGGAACTTAACCTTAATGAACTTGAATTCCTCCAGTAAGTCGTCCTCAAGGCCTGGAGGATGAGCAGGAGCATTGTCCATAACCAGCAAGACTTTGAGCGGCAGATTATTATCTAAAACGTATTTCTTCACTACAGGACCAAAGACCTCGTTCATCCATTCAACAAAGAACATACAAGTGACCCAAGCCTTAGTATTGGACCTCAACATAACATTTAACTGGCTCTTCTGCACCTTGCATTTCTTGAAGGCTCGTGGATTCTCGGAATGATACACAAGCAGGGGTTTTACTTTTAAATCCCCGCTGGCACTAGCACACAATAACAGGGTTAAACGGTCTTTCATGGGCTTGTGACCGGGCATTGCATTCTCTTCTGCTGTAATGTAGGTTCTCTTCGGCATCTTTTTCCAAAAAAGTCCTGTTTCATCGCAGTTAAAAACTTGCTGCGGCAGAGAACACTCGGTAACAATGACCTTCTGGAACTCAACAGTGAATGCCTCAGCTGCCTTAGCATCCGAACTTGCAGCCTCCCCGTGCCTCGCAACACTATGGATGCCACTTCTCCTCTTAAAGTTATCAAACCATCCCCTGCTGGCCTTGAAGCTTTCTTCGATTTCTGTTGACGTACGTGTACTACATGGCAGTTTACTTTCGAGGTTGGCGTACAACGTCTTTGCCTTCTCGCAGATTAAATTCTCGGTCACAGTATCACCTGCTAGTTGCTTATCATGTATCCAAACGAGAAGCAACTTTTCTACATCTTCCAGGTCACGTGGCCGTTGCTTTGATACTCTTGTGACTCCTTTTGCTGCATCTAGCCCTTTTATTTCTTCTTTCTTCTTTAATATTGTGCAAATCATTGACGTAGACTTGTTATAAAATCTCGCGATATCAGCCACTCGCATACCTCGTTCGTGCTTTTCGATCATTTCCTTTTAACTTCCATCGTAATCATCTCCTTTTTCCGACCGAATTCCTTTTCAGCCTTATTTTCCTTCACTGGGCCCATTGTTGCAGTACAGTTAGAACACTAATTACAACACTAATAACACTAATGAAAGAAACAAAACATGTATACACTCGTACGGTGTTGACTATGCGAGCGAGGCATGCCAACTGAAGTCCAGCACGGGAGAATATTACATACAATCGCCCAGGAAAGAGAGGCAGAGGGGAGGGGAAAACGTAGGCACACGTGACGCTCGTATTGCGGAACCTCGCTCGCTTATCAAGTTACAATTTATTTAAAATTTTTGCTCGTCTTGCAAAACACTCGTAGACCACATTACTCGCATTCCGAGGTTTCACTGTACTTTATCCATAACTCCAAAATAATATTTAAAGTAATAAACAGATTGCATCAATTAATTCTAACACCCTTTTTCCAGCAAAAATATAATTCTTTGCTCTTGTTTAGATATGCTAGATTTAGTAAACTTTCTATTATCTGACCTTGTTTGATAATTTGCTATCAGTATTACCAATACAAACAAAACATTTTTATTTCTACTAGTAATTTTGTACAAACCACTACGTTGTCTTTGGTATTGACGAGCGCTTTCGGCAGTCAAGCCATTGACTGGCAAAAGCGCTCGTCAATACCAAAGACAACATAGTGGTTTGTACAAAATTACTAGTAGAAATATTTGAGACCACTAACACTCCAATACAACAATAAAAAAAAAAAACACATTTTTATTATGTCTTTTCACTTATGCTCGACTGGGAATTGAATACAGAAGTAGTAGTGAATAACTGTGATGAAGATAAGAACAGGCTTATTATCTATAACCTTCAAAATATAATAAGTGGGTTTTCAAGTGTATTGTTGTGTTTATGTGAGAGAAAGAGAGAGATTTCAATCATCTGTGATTATTTGGGGTAGTATTTTTATTATATTTTAATGATTTGTTCCACTTGGCATGCAATATCAACCTACTTAATCCACTTTTCATCTAACATAATTCAAGAAATTTTGCTAGGATCTCTTTAATCCTTCCATATGTCTCTATTCCAACACATTGCATAAGTCTTTACTTTTACTGGATGGGAACAAAAAGTCCCGTCATGGGTCCAATCTTGTGGATATAGGTTTGGCAAAGCCAATGTGCCCTAACTGGATTCTCATTTGCTTCAACTTGCCTTGGGTGAGATCCCTTTCTTTAATCTTTCTTGTCTAGTCTTTCTTGACTAACTCTTGTTCTTTTCTGACTTTTAGAATATTTGAGGGCTAAGGTGTCTTTTATTTTACATTTTTATTTCTTAATTTTCTTATTTCCTTATTGTTATTTCCTGGGCTAATCACCCAAATGGCCATAAGATGATTCAGAGGAGAAATGAGAATCTCAGAACCAGGGGTGCACTGGTACTGGAACGTGCTGGAACGCCGTTCCGGTACTGCTTTTTGAGAAAAAGAATTATTTTCTTTCACATGAAATGTGTTTTTACTCAAAAATCTGGTCCACGTATTATTTTAAGATTTAGTACTCACTGTTATTATACTTCTTATTGCAAGATAATGGAGAAATATTAACATATTCGACAAATAATTCCTTTTAGTTTTACTGTTAATTTTGTTTATACACATTAATCATCTCAATGACCATCGCCGAGATCGAAAATTAAAATTGACGAAAGAAAAAAAAAAAAATAACAATCATTTGGTAACTATGCACTAGGCTCACCGAACGGCGCCGAACACAACGCACATGAGATCTATTTTGGATGCGGGATGACCTTGAAGTGTAGACCAGCGGGCAGTGCAGTGGAGGGGGTACCTTCCGCCAATTGGCTCACTACTCAACTCAGTATTTACTGATGAGTCATTAGTGCCTAGTGGTTCCTGCGTCTTGCTTGTCAGTTGTAAATCGCTGTTGTGAACAGTTACGTGTGTTTATTCAGTACTACAACAGAGTCATGGAATCTGCCAATAAGAAACAAAAAACTCTAACGTTGTTCTTCAGTAGAGGGACTATACAGTCTTCGTGCGAGTCTTCAACCTTTGCTTCTCGCGATGCAAATACTCTCCTTAAACCTGCCGAAAGCATACAGAAACCGAAGGTATTTGTGTTATTGATAATTCTCTGTCTGTACCGAGTTCATCAACTGAGGACTCAACTATTTCTCGTTGGCCTTCCATTTGGACAGAAGAAATGTGGGAACATAAAAAGAATGCTTTTCCTTGGCTTGACTGTATCAACGGCAAACTTGGCTGTTATGTTTCTAAAGAAGTTGCTCAACTTGGCACATTTAAAAAAGAGCGCATGAGCATATCAAAAGAATGGCGTTTGTTCCTAATTACATTTAATGGATCAAGTAAAACCTCTCAACTTACATCGTTGAGAAAAAAAAATATTTGAACATAAAAACTCTTTTGGTCACACAACAGCTGAAAGAATTGCTACTGAAGCCAAAAAAGAGTCAATAGACAAGGTTTTTGATGAAATGAATGCAGGCCACTTAGTGACAACAAAAATTGTCTTTAGAACTGCTTACTTCATTGCGAAAAACAATAGGCCTTGCATTGACCATTTTGATCTGTTGCAGATGCAAAAATTGAATGGCTTGGATATAGGTGTGGGGCTACACTCTAAAAGAATTGCAATGGAAATAATTTGTCACGTTTCTGACGAAATGAAGAAGAGTCGTGAAACAAATTTTAGGTGTAACAGGCAAAATTTCAGTCCTGATAGACGAATCGACCACTCTCGGCAGCAAGTCTACTCTGATAGTATATTTGAAGTGTGAAGTTTGCAAAGAGGACTCTCCACATTTCTCATTCTTAGATCTCCTAGAACTATCCGACCAAACGTCTAAGACCGTAGCAGAAAATCTCCTTGATTGCTTACGCAAATACAGTTTTGAAGATAACTACTTAAAAGAAAACTTTGTTGCATTTGCAAGTGACGGTGCAAGTGTTATGCTGGGGAAAAAATCAGGAGTCGCAGAAAGATTGCTTGAAAAATATCCAAGCCTTATTATTTGGCACTGCATGAACCACATACTTGAGTTAGCTCTGAGTGATGCAATAAACGAAGTGGGAGTTGTAAACCATTTCCAAATTTTTATGGACAAAGTGTACTCCGTTTATAGCAGGTCTCCAAAAAATCAAAAGGAGTTAGCAGAATGTGCTAGTAGCCTAGATCAAGAAATAAATAAAATCGGGAAAATTTTAGGGACACGTTGGGTAGCAAGTTCATTTAGAGCCGTGTCAGCTACTTGGTATGGATACGGTGCCTTAAACAGACACTTTGACTTTGCTAAAGCCGATAAGAGCAGAAATTTGACAGAGCGAGCCATGTACAGTGGACTATCAAAACGATGTTCATCACCTCAGTTTTTGCTAGATTTGGCTATAATGTATGATATTTTGGCTGAGCTGTCGATGCTGTCAGAATCCTTACAAAACCAAGAAACAACAGTAATCCATGCTGATAAACTTATACGACGAAGTGTCCGGTTTTTTGAGGTTATGAAGGAAAATCCCGGCACTAAGACTTTGGAAGCAAAAATTTGTATCAGGGAAAGAACATTTAATGGCGTTCCACTCATAGAAAATCACACAATTCCAACCATCAATCATCAGCAGTTAATAACAAGTGTCATAAATAACTTAAAAAGAAGAATGTTTACTACAGTTTCTAGCCACGAACCCCATCGGTCAAGTGCGCCATCACATCATCATGAAGCTTACGAATCACTTTTAGATGAATTAAAAGTGCTGGAACCAGATATGTGGCCTACTGAAAAACCTGCAGGCTTTGGCGAACCAGAGATTGAGAAGTTGTGCAGAATGTTTAAGTTAAACATACCCAAAATCAAAAACAGCTACAGGGATTTGTCGAAAACCATACAACAATACCAAAACATTTAAAACCTTTGCTTAACTGTACAAAACTGATCCCCTGCAGTTCAGCTGATTGTGAAAGAGGATTCAGTTTAATGAATCTCATCATTACACCCACCCGTACGAGACTGACAGTGCCACATGTGTCAAGTTTGATGTTTGTTAAACTACACGGCCCAAACTTGAGAGACTGGGATCCAGAGCCATATGTAAAAACATGGCTCCAAAAACACCGGACTGCAGACGACACCCAAACGAAACAAGCAAAACCAACCACTCTGGAAGAATCCAATACATTTGCTAAATATTTGTGATTAAGGTAAGTTAAATTATTTTGTTCAAATGTTCAAGTAATAAATACTTTTTGTGAATATTACAAGTGTTTAGTTAGATTCCAACCATCACTTTACTTTCAGTGATATGGTTATCCATTATGGAGTGACTATGTAGCCGACATTGGCTGTGGACCATAGTCTTGCCGTCTGCTAAAAAAAAAATGTTCCGGTACTGGAAAATTATTTACGAGTGCACCCTGCTCAGAACATCAATTTCTTTAATGGATAAATGACTAGAATAAACACAGACTTGGAATAAGGAACATAAAACAATAACTAGAAAGGAAGAAGAACTGGTTGAGGTGATGAAGAGGCACAAGGTAAAGTTGATGAGAATTGATTACTACTACTACTACTCTCCAGCACTACAGCCCATGGTGAGCCCTGGCTTCCGCTACGACCCGTCTCCACTCATCTCTGTCCATTGCCCTCAGTCTCCAGTTCCTAATGCCCATCTTTCTCAGATCTTCTTCCACATCCTGCTGCCATCTTCTTCGAGGCCTGCCTCTTCTTCTTTTGCCCAATATCATTCCACTTAATATAGTTTTGGGCATCCTCGTAACATTCATACGGGATACGTGTCCCAGCCATCTAATTCTAGCTGATTTTATGTGCCTCACCAGGTCTTGTCCACCAATCAACTCATTTATTTCACTGTTATTTCGGATCCTATACATATTCCCTTCCTTCACCGGTCCAAATATCTGTCTCAATATTCTTCTTTCAAAAATTCTTAGAGCGCTTATATCCTTATTTACGAGAGTCCATGTCTCGGATGCATAAGCAACAACAGGTCTGATCAGTGTTTTATATAACATCAGTTTGGTCCTTGGAGTTAGAAGCTTTGACTTCAGTAATGATTGGTTTGCACAGTAGGCTCTATTGCCGGTTATGATTCTATTTACTATTTCGCTGCTCACTCAGTTTTCATTATTCAGAATAACACCTAGGTACTTAAATTCTGTAACTCCTTGGAAACAGTAATGGCCTGTGTGGTAACCCCGACAGAAGTGTCCCTGGTCCTCCACGATGGGGGTTGGTCGTGGAGCTTACGACCCACACCATAAAATATAACTGTTGAGAAACCCAATGACTTGTCAGTGGGAAAGAAGAAGATGAGAATTGATTAAGTGAACAAAAGAGAACTGGGACCATTACATTGAACAATAACTACACACTGTTATATTCTGGAGTGAGTGTGCAAAAGACGGACTTAGCGTATTGATGACAACCTGAAATGTACTGCAGGGTGAGTGGTTGGCAAGTAGCCAATTCATGAATAATTACAGAAGAACTTGATCTGCAGTAAATATTACTTTTATTCAGGTTTATGCGCCAACTGAGGATTCTGGTGTGCAGAATAAAGAAGAACTTTATATGGAGCTGAGTAGGATAGTGGAAAAATGATGAAGGTATGCAGATACTAATTGGAGGAGATCCGAATGCCAGAACTAGACAAGATTATGAACAGTCACATAGTCGTGAACCTATTATGTACTCAAATAGGTTGTTTTGGAAAACAATATGGTAAAAATAGCAACAGAATCAGCCTTTTAGAATTTTGCATTGATAATACCGTTGGTGGTGGTAACACTTGGTTCAAACACAAAAAGATACGTCAAATTATTTTTGAGGCTGAATGAAGAACTGCAAAGAGTATTGCTGATTGTTTCACCTACAGTAAGGAAGTAAGATGAAAAGTGTCTGATGTCAAAGTACTTAGAGGAGTAGAATTGGATACAGATCATAGACTGGTGGTGGTGGATGTGAAGCTTGAGATACTGGTGAAGAACAGAAATAAACAGTACAGTACAATAGTGGTACAGAAACATTATGACAAAAATATAAGAGATATATAAGAAAAAACGATACCCGAGAAAATAGAACAATTCACAGTACTTACAACACACAGTATCATGAGGTGGTTGTACAGTAGCAGTGAGTGGATTAGTAGCAGTAGAGTGATTTTAATGGTGCAACTGTCGACCATTGACTGCTGCTTCATATAGTGTTTTTCACCTTGTGTTTCAGTTTATCTTGTGTGTAGTGTTTATTTTGTGTTTTGGAGTGTTGTGTTGTGAACTGAAGAGCCTTGTTGTGCCATTGCTGGGTGCAGTAATATGAAAGAAATTCTAAAGATAAATGAATTTCATTTCACCACTTTCCAAAAAAATAAACACTTGGAAAACACGTGAATACACTTCTGTAAATGTTCAGATGATTTCTGCATTGGTCATCCTTGCATGTGCTCTGTCCAGAAGATGATTTTGAACACGATCTAAGAGCAGAACTTTTAAATTTACAATTTATAAAACACTTAAAATCAACAGCAGTTCCGCATATTAAAATCGCACCAATCGGCTTTGCAACCAAAGTAGAAAGGCGTGCTAGAGCTCAAAAACAGGAGTCTCAAAAAACAGTAGAAAATCTTTTAAAGTTCTGGAAGGGAGTGATGATGAAAATAATGAATCTACCATAGAAAAGCAAGAGTATTCTTCTAATAAAGTATGCCAACCTAATGAGTCTGAACACCTGTGTGCTTTGAAAAAAGAAAATTTATTTAAAATTTATTTTTAAAAGAGTAAAATGAAATTGGTGTGCAGAAATTAACTTCTGGCAGGACAGAAATCACTTTCTTGAAAGACGAATTGAACAATTTTGAGTCTCTGTTTTCAAACTGCCAACAAAAAATTATTACCAAAGGAAAATACACAAACTAGTTGTGAGAGAATATTTCTAAAGTGATTACTTTAAGGTGCATATCCAACAAAGTACTCTGTGGTGATATTTTGAAATAACCAGTCTCTAGCGAAATTACAATAAAATGTTGCCTTATCCAGTTTCTAGTTCTTCCATGATTTTGATAGTTAAGTGTTTATAAACTTTGAGAAAGATGTGACTGTATGCCTTGATGAAATGAAAGTCAAATCACAACTCTGTTATGGTGTAATCTGAGGGCAACGTACAAATGTTCAAGTTCTTGTTATTCATAGTTTAGATGGCAAGTGGAAACTAGGAAACAACCAATATATTACTGTTTCAACACAGCTCTAGATACGGAACTTTTTTATGTTGCTATTAAAATGGTAGAGTCAACAGGAGTACAAGTATACGGATTTGTTTGTGACATGGGACCATCCAACTTTTATCAGAACTTAGTGTAACACAAAACAATGCAAGTGTAAAAAATTTTTTTGGAGGTGAGGGCCAAATTTGGGCTTTTTTTATGTCCCTCATACGTTAAAACTTTTAAGAAACCACTTACTATATGAGAGATATCACCTTTCTAATGGCCACTTTGCCAAAAAAAAGAAGTGTTTGAGTAACTTATAACTCACAACAAAGGGATATAAAATTTATTCATAAGATTACTCCTAACCATCACCTTGTAACAGAGTGACAAAACCTCCAACTGTGGAACTGCTGCCAGGTACTGTGGCTGCAACTATAGGATACCTCCTTACAGGACAAAATTATGTAATAGAATTTGTACAGGCTGTTAACACTGGATTTAATGTGTTAAATTCAATATATCATTTTACTAGTAAGATGAGAAGTGCCTACAGAACCTGCTAGAGTAGCACAATGAAGTTTTAAAACGACTTCATAATTTATGTTTCTCCATGACAATGACAGGAAAATATTAATAAATTAATTACCTTAAATTATCCGCCGTGTAATGTCTTGTGCTTCGTCTATGACGCGTTTCAGAGCATATGCTCCATCATCAGATATTAAAAAGGTAAAACTATCACTCTTGTGAGATCGTTAAGAAGTTAAAATGTCAAAATTCGCATATGAACCGTACGCGGATTTGGGTGCGCACCCGTTCAAGTTCATTCTGCCACTGAGCGGTTGCTACCTTATCGTACTCCCAGCAAGCAGACTCAAGGCGGTATCGTACAATCGGTTGGATACAAAGTTCAGGTGGTCATTTAACACAATATCGCGACTCCTTGGGTTTGCATATGCACTGTAAATTTCAAATTCCTCCAAGGCATTCATGAAACGGCCCTTCTTACACACATGTAACGGTATTAAATTGGAACTAAAATCTGTGTAATTATGATTGTGTGAAGTCAGGTGTCGGGCGTAATTTGATTTGATGTTGTCAATGTTTCTTATTTTCTTAGGTAAATGCTCTCGAAATCGTTTAAGGAAACCTCTCCCAGTCTGTCCAATGTAGAAGTACTCGCAATCATTGCATGTTAACTTATATATGCCAGTTTTTTTCTTCTGG
The DNA here is from genome assembly GCA_034769895.1 of Magicicada septendecula. Classification (NCBI taxonomy): domain Eukaryota; kingdom Metazoa; phylum Arthropoda; class Insecta; order Hemiptera; family Cicadidae; genus Magicicada; species Magicicada septendecula. The sequence continues at coordinate 143,559 of JAWRYS010000505.1, forward strand.
AGGCATGTGTTTTTTCGGTTTGAGAATATCCAGTAACTTATTATTAGTCCTGAATGAAATAGTGAAACTATTATTATTCAATATAGAAGACAAAACCTTTGGCATAAAGCTAGTGTAATTAGTAGATATACAAATTTTTTGCGTGTTGTTGTTTATTCGGGGTTTAAGCATTCTTTTTTCATGTTTTCTCAACAGTTTGTCAATGGTTAAACTATTGTAACCATTGGCAACTGCGATATATTTTATGACATTTAGCTCATCACGAAAGTCATTATCATCCAAAGGAATTGTCAATAATCTATGAATGAAACTATTGTACGCTGCCATTTTATGTGAAAGAGGATGATGAGAGTCTGCGTGTATTGTGGTGTCAGTGGTAGTCGGTTTCCTATAAATGTTGAACTTTAGTTTATTCATCTGTCGAGTGATGGTTAAATCTAGAAAGTTTATCTTGTTATCAACCTCTGTTTCAAGAGTAAACTGGATTTTTCAATTTATTTTATTTAAACAGTTTTTAAATAATTCAATTTGTCTTATAGTACCATCAAAAATTAAAAACGTATCGTCTACATACCGTCTATAAAATATTATTTTATTTGCATATATATTATTGTTCAACAAGTGAGTATTCTCATAATAATTCAAATAAATATCGGCCAGTAGGCCAGAGAGGGGTGAGCCCATAGCTAGGCCATCATCTTGAATGTAAAATGAGCCATTAAAAGTGAAATAGTTTTGTTTCAAAACAACCTCGAGTAAATTAATTAACTCATTTACCGTCTGTGTGTTCATGAAACTATTGCCAGATAAATTGTTTCTCAAAATCTGTAATGTATCTATGACTGGGATGTTCATGTATAAATTAGTTATGTCGAACGATGCCAATTTGTGGTTAGGTTGTAGTTCAACAGATTTAATATCATTAATAAGATTATTGTTGTTCTTAATACTATGATTATTACGTAATTGTAAATTATCTTTTATCAAACGAACTAGTGCTTTTGCAGTTTTGAAGCCAGGAGCAGTGGTAAAGTTCACGAGCGGTCTGATAGGTATGTTATGTTTATGAATTTTAGGCAGTCCTGTGAATATCGGGGCTTTAGCGTTGATGGGCTTTAAGTAACGTCGTGTGCTTTCATTGAATAAATTGATACATTTATTAATACAACTGTTAAGTTCCCTGACGTACAATTCAGTGGGGTCAGAGTTTAATATTTTAATGTTGTTGTTAGAAATAAAATCATGAACTTTATCACTGTATGAATCAGTGTCCATGATGACTAGCGTATTTCCTTTATCTGCCTTAACGATAAGGGCATTGTTGTCGATTAATTTTGTTTTCATGTGTTCTATAGTTAATGGGCTCCCCCATATCCAGCATTCTAGCAGAAGTCTTCCTCCAACACTTAGAAAAAACAAAAATACTCACAAACAATGACAGACACTCACATAAAATACTATATTGGCACAGATACGTTGATGACATTCTAATACTATACAGGGGCAACAAAAGACAATGTGAACAGTTACTTACACACAAACAAAATACAAAAAACATAACCTTCACTGCCGAATACGAACACAACAATACCATAAACGTCTTAGACCTTTCTATCACAAAACTAGAACACAAGCACAAATTCAGTATATACAGAAAACCAACTACAACTGACACACTAATACACAACACCTCCAATCACCCAACACAACACAAACTAGCTGCTTTTAGAACCATGATACATAGACTTAACAACATCCCCTTAGATGAAAAAGACTACAAAGACGAACTAAACACGATAAAATATCTAGCAGAATCTAACGGATATGACAGAACAATAGTCAGTAAACTCCTACACAAAACACAAAACAAACAACAGACAAAGACAGAAAACAACAAATTCATAACACTAACATACATCAACAAACAAACTGAAAAAATTGCCCACAAATTCAAAAAAGCAGGATACAGAATCGCTTACAAAACTACTAACAAAACAGAACACACACTATCAAAACGCACGCACAAAACACAAAACAAATTCGATCTACCCGGTGTATACAAGCTAAATTGCTCAAATTGCAATACATTCTACATAGGCCAGACAGGACGTAGCTTCAAACAGAGATACACTGAACACACAAAGGCACTCCACACCACTACAGAATCCACCTTTGCAAACCACCTCATTGAAGCAAACCACACATATAAAAACATCGACAATAACATGAACATTCTACACGTACACACAAAAGGCCGAAAACTAGACACTCTAGAACAATTAGAAATATACAAACACATAAAAACAAATAAAAACGACATCCTAAACGAACAGACACAATTCACATCGCACGCATTATTCGAACACATCTCACCACACACACACAGCATCGATCTTTCGGAAAACTATCCCGTCGGCAACAACAAGACGGACAGCGCTACCTACGGCAGCCTCTGATGAAGCCTTGTAAAGGTGAAAGCCGGTTTAGGCTGTAAGGTAAATCTTTATGATTTTACTTATAAAAACTTGAGTCGTCAAACAATAGTGATATTTAGTTTTATATTCACTAGAGTACCTATACTGACCACGTGAAACGAGAGGTAGATTATTGTTTAATTTAATGGCTCTATTGAATTTATTATTTATAAGTACATGTGCTTCATTTTGTAAGTGTGGGTCTGAAATAGATTTGATGGCTGCCTCTGCTTCAATGACTTCATAGATAAGTTTGTTTTTACCGACGGGTGGGAGATTATAATTTATCCCTTTACTTAAAAGCTTCATTTCATTATCATCAAAGACTATTGTAGTTAAGTTCATGACTCTAGGGTAAAATGTGTGTTTACAAACAATGGCAGACTCTTGGCGATGTTTATGTTCTAGCCTAAGAAGTTTGCGTGATTGACTAAAATGTGTACGACGTACAATATTATATATGTATCTGTGTACGGAATCTAAAACTTTATCGATAATGACAGGATGAATATTGTTAAGAATCTGCAAATGCAGTTTAAGCAAACGAGTATTGAGGAGAGATTTTTTAATGTATAACGCTTTAATTTCTTCTTTGACGCGAAATCGTTCAGCGTATTGTTGTGTTATTTTCACGGCCTTGGAAGAGCAATTAATTTTCACAGTAGCATACTTAGGAGTTATGTCCTTTTGTAAACAAATTTTATTGAACTTGATATGCAAGTTAGTTTTTAATAACTGGATTTTGACATTTTGGAATTTAAATACCATGCTTGCTTGGCTAGGCTCTAATTTAATATTCATGTTTAATATGGTAACCATATTAAACAAGTGATTTGGTTACCATATTAAACATGAATAGGAAAATATTGTTTACCCCCTTTTTAATCAGACCTTGTTGTATCTCTTCATACCTTTTGAGGGCTTTACATAGAATTACAATTCAAAGGATACACATTTTTAATATCTGATGTCTGCTAGATGCAACCAAGAAGTTCTAGAATCCTGCTTTTCTCAAATTAGAAGCCTGGGAGGATTTTATGATCATCCATTCCTAATGCAGTAAGTCACAGAATTAAATTTCTTTTTTGAGCTGAAATGCTGCTGTTATAATACCAACTGAGAACTGCTCACATGGCAACTTAACTACACTGAGTGCCGATGTAATTTATGGATATGATATCGACAAGACAGTTGATTCTGCTTCAGGCAAATATTACGAGACCAACAGCATACAGCCAGAAGGGGAGGAATGTGCATCCACCACTGACACACAATTTTTTATTGAAATTGTGAGAACTGAATGCAACAGTGGATAACAGTCAATTGTAAAGGAAACCCCAGTTTATTGAAGATGATCTAAGGATATCGGTAGTGGTAGGAACTCATAAATTTTCACTGTCATTTTCCATGTCAAGTTCATCAGCACTCTCTTCACTTTCAGTTTTTAACTTGCACTCTTTCTACCATATCACTTTTTTGTTAAAACATAGAATGTACTTACATTCTCATCAACAGACATATACTCGTTTAAAGAAACTGAAATATTTAACACTGGTGATACATGATTAAACATTTCAGACAGAGCCGGAACAATTTCATTTTCTTCTCATTTGGTTTGTTCAATCTCTGAATTCAAAATCAACTGAGCACAGGTGAAACAGTTTTCAATCATTGTAGGTGTCACGAGCTTCCATGATATTCATAACAAATTACAAGCGTCCACAACATTTACACAAAAATCTTTTTTTTGCCTCTATAGTGGCCAAGTATTTTCACAGAAATTACTTGGTGGCAAGTATTTTCTATACAAAAATTTTCAATAATTTTCAATAACACCTTGATCTCAAGGACACTGGCGGTATTTGGTGGTAGAAACATAAGTTAAATTGCCATCAATTTTACTGACATTACGAATACTGGGTAAGATAAGGGTGCAGTTTTCTCCAACTTTGTTTAAAGTATAGAGAGTGGGCCATAAGTTGCTTGATAAGTTGTTTTGTGATAGTTCTTTGTCAAAAAAATGTGTAATATTTGGTCATTTGTTAAAATATTTGTGCTTAACCGATGTACTGGCAAAGAGGAATAATTAATAAACTTATAATGACTATTAATATCTGCAGAATATTACACTTATACCTTATTAATCTTCTGTATTAATAAATCTATATGGGAAAACAGTTTGGCCATACCAATCTCAGAAACTACTGGCACGATCTGAATGAAACTTTGCAGGGTATTTGAAGAAGGTTTTAGACTTTGTTTCACTTTTACACCTCAAAAAGGAGCTAAGTTAGACAAAGTAAACAAGTCATGTATATCAGCAGAAATGACCATGAGTTCAACTCCCACCAACATATTCAATATTGTTAACCAACAATCATGTGCACGGATTACATATGCAAACTAATCTATGCCGCATTTCGATCATCTCTCCCATCCTTACTCATTACTCGAGTTGTTAGGAGTAGGGAGTACTTTATTAAGAGTGCAAGGGAGATTAGTTCCGGAAGGGAGAACTGATTTTAATGTTTATTCTCAAAGTATTTCTTATTCGTTTGATATATAAATAGTTTGCTTTTCATTACTTTTGTCAGCAGTGTTCATTTGTAAGTCAAATAATGTTCGAAATAATAATATATAAGACTAAACAATGTATTTATGTCAATTATTTTCATTTCCAGTTATTCAAACTTCACAATGCAAACGAGAAAAATCATCTTTAAAAACCTCGATGATCAATGCAAAACGAAAAGACTTCTCATTACATCGGAAACACAAGAATGTGACAAAGGCTTGCAGCTCAACACAGTAGGCAAACAAATATTAAGGTTACTGCAAGAGCTGAACAAAATTCTTTGAGTTGGAAAACTACATTAAATAGTGATTTATTTGTAATCCACTCATTGACTACACAAATGAAATTTACATCTCTCTCTCCTATGGCACTACAGCTCTTGTTGGGCCCTGGCTTCCTTCAATTTTTCCCCCCATTCTCCTCTGTCAGCACCCATCCTCCTCCAGGAACGCACTTTCAACATTTATCTTGCATCCTCATCCACCGTATCCTCCCATCTTCTCCTTGGTCTTCCCACTGGTCTTCCCTCTGTTTCAAATTTACTAGACTGCATACGAGGTAGAAGTAATTTACCACAACATTCATTTATAAGAGACAGCTCAAGGTCACATATCTAGGTCAGTCACAACTTTATTTACAAACTGCTATACCTATGTACTGATTCCATCACTGGTATAAAGTATAAAGAAATAACTAGTCAGTAACAAAGTGTTTGGTTATACAGACCTGTTTCTTAATACAATCATGAATATAAAGCAGTGGGAACATGTGCATACGTATACACACAAACACACACACACACAAAGGACGGCCATAACATCTATTATACACTACCCTGATTTTCTTTATTCTTATGCTTACTAAAACCAACATATTATTCAACATCTGCCTAATATTATTGGAAAATACATCCAACGTAATATACGCATTAAAATAAGCATAGCAGATTTCTCAGAAATGAGTAAAATGCTTTAATATTTCTTCATTAATATTCTCTTTGGACTTTTAGACTGTGTTCCTCTCACTGTTTTGACTACTGCACTATGGTAGTCATCCTCTGTGATTTGTTGGTTCAAGACCTGCTACTCTGTTGCCAGTTGCCAACAGACAATAAATATTATAAGATTAAATTCTACAAAAAATCAATCACACTATGTAATCAGTATAGCATACTACAAACTCAAACAAGCAAAATCAACTAGTTTGTTATTAAAACTGTTAACACAATTTGGTCTGCCTACACCATGCAATATATAACATTTTTCAAACATTACAGAAAGACCTTACCTTACCTAATACATTAATAGTTCCAATAGTATTTGTTTTAATCGTTTTAACGGGATTGAACATGTAATGTGGTGGAGAAGCAGGTGAGGCCAAGTGATAGATTTCATCAACTTCAATAAAAAGTGGATTAACAATATCCTGATGAATCAGCTCAAAGTTTTCGTGCCCTATCCAGTGCTCAATGTTTGCTTTCCGCCCAGTGAAAAAATTGTCTACAACAATCACTTCATGACCCATCATCATGAGTCGATCAACTAAATGTGATCCAACAAATCCAGCTCCACCTGTCACCTACATACGTAAACATAAAAATGCTGCTATTCTATAAACAACTTGATACTGTACACTTCACAATACATTCATGATGTTAATAAAATTCAAATTTTTGAAGATGAAAATGCTATTCATCTGAAAGTTTATAATTTCATTTATTATTAAAATTATTTGTTACACTAATAAAAAAATTATAGACATTCTGCATATATTACAATATGGTGGGTTCAAACAAAACATGGTAATTATATTTATTTTATACTAGCACATAAGTACACAAGCACACATTTTAACAGACACAACCACAAAAAAAATATATTTAAACTCTATTGTGTTTGTTTGTGACAGTTTCAGACAATTATCTAAAGCTGTTCCTTAAACAAAAAAGTATTATTACAAAGTACAAAAAATGTCACTGATCATTCAGAGTTGGTTCATGGATTCAAGTTTTCAATAAATATATAAATGGCATAGTACAATATCAATAATATTCAAAGAATATATTGACTTATGTGCAGGAAAGCAACACTATTAGCCAAATCACCCTGAAGGCTTACTAGTATGCACACAATCATGTCCAAACTTAAAGTACATTTATTACATATCATTCATTAAGAGAAAGACAGTAAAGTACAAGATAATATCACATAATATGTTCATTATTTTGAAATCTGTTTTAGTTGCCACTAAAAATAAACTTGAAATCATAAGTGTTAAAGTTTAAATAATACTACAGTCTGATGATACTTACATACTTCATTTGACCTAAAGTGAAGACTTATAAACTTACACTAGACACTGTTATTCACCTATCTAGTACACAATGTCTTGGATTTCAATTTGCTTCAAGTTTCCAAAATTACATGATTTGGAATGATTTGAATGCAAAACGTTTTAGTGTCAACTGAGTTAAACTGACAGAAGGTAGTACTGACAGGAATGACCTATAAAACCGACAAAACCAATATGTCATCAGCTTGTTGAACAAGCAAATCGACCAGCCCATATTATCATTACTTAGCGCGGGTTTAAATACTACGCTGTTGTACAGAGGCAGATAACCACTGAAGAAACTGTATCTGCAGTTGAAGATGTGAAGAGTTTACCAATAACAGTTTTGGAGGAGGTCCATCAAGACATAGCCGTCACGTTGAGGAAGGCGAGACTACTGAATGATAATTTATCCACAGAATAAAGAGAGGTGCTTAGAAAATTGAGGACAGATGACTCACACTTCACTCTCCCAGCCAATAAAGGAACTGCAACAGTTATTACAAAAAAGCAACAGAGTACAATGCTAGATGCCACAGATGCTAGAAGAAGTGCCTTATAAATAGGTTCAGAACTCCACCAGAAGAATAAAGGAGACAGAGAAAAGATTAATAAAGATGACTCCATATATAGGCGAGAGAACAAAGAAATTTCTTCTAAATTCTGATCCAGTACAACCGAGATTGTATGGACTACCAAAAATGAACAAAGAAGGAATACCGATGGGACCAACAGTCAAGTTCTACAAAGTCAGCAACTTATCAAGCAACAAAGTCCATAGCGTAATAGCTAGGGGTACATGTGGGCAAAACCATCTCTTACATAAAAGATTCAAGACACTTCATATAGACTGTTAAGTCACTGCACTTGAAGGTGGGTGATTTACAAGTCAGTTTTGACATATAATCTTTGTTCACCGCGGTGCCTTATACCAGAGACTATGGAGCTAATAAAAAATGTTTTTTGGGCCCTCATCTAGCAAGGATGGTACAGGCTTGTGTAAATTCCACTTATTTCTTGAATGACGGACAAATTTATTAGCAGATGGATGGACCAGCTACGGGTTTCTCCCCTCTCACCAGTTACGGTGAATTTGTGTACATGGAGGTTTTTGAAAAAATGACTTTCAAAACAGTAGAACAGAAGCTGACTGTATGGCTCTGTTAAGTGGATAATGCGTGGGAAGTATGGCCACATGGGGCGGAGACATCAGGAATGTTTATGGAGCACCTAAATGGTACACATCGGTGCACGCCACTGACATCTAAATGGTACACATCGTTTACAGGAAGCTGACACTCACAAATCATTACCTAAATGCCAAGTCACACCACCATCTGGCACAAAAGCAATAAGTCCTAAACTCATTAATAAAAAGAGTAATATACATATCAGATAAGGCAAACTGGACTACAGAACAAGTTATTTTAAGGAAAGTGCATCACAATAATGGTTTCAACAACATAGACCTTCACAAAGCAGTTACGCAAAAACAGTAATAAATCTCCTGCAAAAACTGGAATTGACCCTGCACGCATCCAAGGTAAAGCAGAAATTTCACACTTACTTGCAGCTTGTCCATGGGACTACCAACAAAATCGGCCAGATTTTGATGAAACATAATATTCCGCCTACTTTCAAACCGATAAAGAAGGAAGGCTAAATGTTACTGGGTTGATGACAGACAAGATATTTGTCAACTCCTGGTATCAACAAGGTCCCACGGAGTTGTAGTGATGTGTACGTGGGCAAAAAGTGCACAAGAATAACGAGAATGCATGAATGCATGAGGTGCATGAAGAAAGCAGACAGAAATTAGCAATAGCAGAGCACAGCTGTTGTAATGGGGCAAAAAAGGGGGATTTTATTTTTATTAAATTTATTGAAACTTGTTTGTGGTCAACATTGCAAGTCCCATGCGAACTACGGTTCTATTCAGACAATGAACAGTGACATAGCTTTGTGAGCGGGGTGTGGTAATAGAACGCAATGCTGTTTTAAAATCAAGTGTTTGTCACGGACTAGTATGCGCAACACCAGCATTTGCACAATTCCGACGCGTACCCAGTAAAAGCGACGCCATGAGAAAATGGCTAAACTGTAACATTTCCTTGCCATGTGCTTTTAAGACGACGGAAACCCATAAAGGCTCCTCCCACCAGAGCCTCCTATATCGTCTCCGTTTGACAACTCTAGAGCACGTGGCCTATAAACAAATCCATGCACTGGAAAAGACGATGAAAACTTCGTAGCATAAAGGCTGTGCGTTTCCGTCTGCTTAACCAAGTTGCAGTGGGGGACTGTAGGCATAGTTGCTGCCCAGTCGACTTAAAGTTTCAGACCGTGCGGTCATGTAAAAAATTGCGGTCGGCCGAATTAAGGTCGGCCGACCAACCAAGTTTGTATCTGAGTTGTAAAGCAGTATAAAAGTTTGAAATTAATATGGAACACAGTAAAATCAAGTGAGTTCGTAATCAAAAGTGAACTAACAACCGTTCTAACATAGTGCAAGAGAATATTACCGGACGCGCCATGTGGTCGACAGTATCGACGCTTCGGAAAGAAACAGTATTCCATTAAACCTATTTTTATGTTCTATAAAAAGGGGGGGAAATCAGGTATGAATGTGAGTGTGAGCATTGCTGGGTAGCCTTGATTATAGAGTAAGAATTAAGTTAAGACCATTATATTATACTCAGTAAGAAGTGAATTTTTATAATATGTATATCTGACTAATATATTGTGTGGAGTATAACTCCGGGAGAAAAAACAACTCAAAAATAACAAAGAATATTGGAAATAGATCAGAATAAAGAAATTAATGTTTGGTTTATATTTGTTCTTTTTTTTTCGAAAGAAATTATGTAAATGTAAATGATAGTTTTTGAGTATAAATAAATGAAAAACCAATAAAATTTAATGTCAAAGAATTGCTAAAGAAATATAACTATAATGCCGAAATTGAGAGTATAATTTATTGAAGAATGTTAACCTAAGTCATGCTTATTCTTCACGAGTTCGTGCAAAGAACCTGGGACCCGAGCAAGGTAAGATTTGTAAGAATTGTGTGTTCTTTTAATAAATATTTGTAATTAAATAGTAGCTTCTCAATGGTGCCTCGAACTTGGACAAGTTTATAAATGTAATTTTGAATAAACCGCACCTAAATGTGAGCATAAGCGTGATTTTGAGGTTAAGCAACAATACGTAAAAATTACGTAGCATACATAAAATAGTACGTCACTGTTAGGTTAAATAAGTGACGAAATTATGTGGAGTTAAGTGTTAGATGTTTTTTATGTAAGCAAATTTAAATCAGTAAATTTATAAAAATGGCTGGAAACAGTGAAAATGAGATAAATGAAATAGTTGAATTTAATGAATCAGCTGTTATGAGCGGCCTTGAAGCCTATTCGACTCCAAATGTGGGTCAAGACAAAATAAATGAATTAAATGAAACAGATCAAACAAATGTGACAGAGGATTCAGGGGTTCAATTAACCCCAACCTCAACAAAATACAATAAAGTTGATAATGATATGATGAGTATTATACTGAATCAATTTAGTGAATTAAATAATCGTAATGATAAACAATTTAATGAATTAAATACCAGAATCAGTGGTATAAAAAGTGAGATCGTAAACAAAATAAATGAACGGTTAATGACATTTAAGGAACAAGTGGTAGAGTCAGTAGAGGAGCAGATTAAAAGTAAAGTAACTCAGATGATTAATAACAAGGTGAGTAATAACGATAATTATAATAATGAATTAACAAGTGATAAAAATGAGGTAATTAAAAACGTGGTGTTAGAGAGTAAGGTTGTGAGCATAGCAAGTGTTAATGAAAGTGAGAGAGAGTGTGATGAAAGGTTAGGTGGGCAAAGGGCAAGTTTTCCCCAAGTATATGGTGAAACAAGTGTTTCACAAGTGTCGTATGAGGACAGAGTTTCCTCCAGTAGTTGTGTGGAAGACGAGGTGTCTTCAAGTAGTCCCGTAATTTGTTGTAATATTCTTGGAAGTGCCAAGAAATATAGTAAGTTTGTTGTGCCCTTTGCGTGGAATGAGATAGTTCAAGGGGGTTGTGACAGGTGTTATGATGTGGAAAGAGATTTAGAGAGAGAGTTGTTTGTAGATGAGGAAATAGAGTTATTTACGTTAAGTAGGAGTTATAAAAAGTCGAAAGAGAGGTTAGAATTGAAGGAAATAGATGATATAAAATACTTACCTTGTGAAATAGAGATGGATGATTATTTTGATGATACTGTTGTAAATGATAAACACTTATCTGATGATGTAATTGATATAGTGGAGGAGTATAATGATAAAATAACTTACCTTATGTTAATCAAAAATACTGATGGAGACTGGACTAAAATTACCAATGTAGACGGACTTTATGAAACAATGGTAGACAAAAATGTAGTTAATTACTATATCAATATAATTAACGAAAATAGTGATTACAATAATAACTATAATATAATATGTGTCGATAAAAATTATTTATGTTATAAATACACCAGACTAATACATGATGACGGGGGGTAAATAAAAATTCAGTGAATGGACATTTTAAATATTTTAGATTATGGTAATGACCTGGCTAGATTATGAAATGAGGTGTGGTAAACAGAAAAATAATGACATGAATTTGTAAATAAATTTATAGTTAAATTAATTAAGTCTATGTTGTAAAGTGTGCTTTATGTAAACAAGGTGTATGTAGTAGAAATAGTTTTAATAATAATAATAATATTTTGGCAGACTAAATAAATAACAAGAATAATTATGAAGGTAATAAATGAAGTGTAATTGTTTTGGAGTAAGGTAATTAAAATATGTTATGCTTTTAATAATGGAATTAAAATAATTTGAGATGAAGTAACTGATTAATTTAAAATGTTGTATAAAGAGATTTTGATAATGAATTTGAAGGATTCTAGTAGATTGGTACTTGATAATAAATAATAAATGAATAAATGTAAAAGGTATTTAGTTGTGGAATCATATGTTTGCTATAATGTTTCAGAAGATAAATGGAGTTGTGTACATGATTTGGTGGTAACAAATGTTTATATGTTGTGTCTATGACAGTATATGAGTGATCTACTGTAAGTATGAAGTTTATAATACAATTTAAATAAGATAAAATGTTTAATGTTTAAAAGTTAAGGTGTAGCTGAGTCTCAGAGATGTTAAACATGAAAATTGAATTAATAAAATAACCAAACATATAAGAGTTTACCCTCTGTGAACTGTAGTAGCAGTATAAGTATGAACCTTATATGTCTTTTGGTAGTTTCCCCAAATTTTCGGGCGGTCACGGCTTCACCGAACCCTGACCGTGGATTTATGTAAATATATTCTAAATTGGTGAACATATAAATTGACCGGGGGGGTAACTCAGGGGAAACTACATAACTATGGAACAGCGGCTATCGTCGAAGGTGGTGATAGTGCCGTAATAAGGGTGTGTGAATCATATTTAGTAGGATTACTGGTGTCCTCGGACCTCAGTAATGCCGAATTTTTATATAACGTTGAACCAAGAATGGTATAGGCAGCGTCTATACCATATATATGTAAACTCCGTCTATACCATATATATGTAAACTTCAGTTCTTGGGGATGCAAATGGGCGCTACAGTCCAACACCAGGAAACAATAGTGTGTGTGGAAAAGGAGCTGGCCGTTACAAGCCAGGGGCACAGATAACGCATCTGTGCATAAGGCAAACGCTCGATCCGGTTTATCCGGTGGGTGGTTACCTAATTGTAACTGGGTATAAGGGGGGAATTTAAGAAAATGATGTAGTAGGAGGGTAACTGAAAAATCAGTGAGAGGGTGACGACATCTGTATACAGTGGGCGATCAATTTCACTTCCTCTATAGAGAGAGTCGGTGGTTGACGACCCAGTTCCTGTTCAGTAACAGTTGCTATAACTACAACTCGATGATTAGTGATGTATTTCCCTTATGAGAGCAAACGATCTTAAGTACTAGGTTTAATTGTTAGGATTCTAAATCCACCAGAATATTTTATAATAATAACTATATAATTTTGTGTATTTGTGTTAATTGTATGCAGTATGTTAGGGGTAAGGATTATAAACATGTGTAATTTGTATACTTTTGAAATGTATCTAGAGAAAGGTCATTCACATGACAGTGAGACATCAGCTGACTGCTGGGGTTATATATGTAGTATGTCATTTATAAGTGATTTGCAGATTTTATCAATATAATTAAATTATTTTCAATGTGTTTAAAATGTTTTAAGTTAAGAGATGAAATTAATTTGAGATAGTTATGCATTTTCATTGGGTAATAAAGGTTAGAAGGTGGGTGATAACTGTTTTAATAGGACATTTGAATCAGCCAGAGTTACTTTTAAAGGGGTGTTAAACAGAATAAGATTTTGGGAATAAAAGTAGTATAGTAAACTGAGTATTAATAGGGACACCATAGCGATAGTGAGTAAATGTAGAGAAATGAGAGTGATGTAAGGGGAGAGTAATTAAGTGATAGAGAAATTCTTTAAGGGGGTGGTGTGATAAGGAGTCCTCAACGAAAAAGCATTGTGGCGGGAGGTGAACCGTATGTGCGTTGGCAGGGTTACCATGGGGAGTCCAGGAACCAATAAGGGGATAAGCATAGGGAGGGAACACACGTCCTAAGTACAAAGGGGGTAGAGAGTATTTTGTTATGAGGGTAGAATGATGTGAATGGAGTTAGAGAATTATTGATAAATATTTTGAGGGAGTGGTGTCATACTATGTAAATCTGTTAGTAAGTGTTAGCGTCAGAAGGGGGTTGAAGTTATATTTAAACACCCATTTGTAAATCGAATTATTATGAATAACTAAGAGTCACCCAAAATAAATGATGAAAACATTAAAGAGAAAAATTATAGTTAAAATGTAATAATAAAGGAAAGAAGTAAAAAATTTGATAGAATTTGACAATAAAATAAAGCTGTAAGAGGTGTAAATTTTGGTCAACTTAAATGTGGATTGTTTATGGTAAAGTAATAACATAAAGGTTAATGATAAGTGTTCTATGTTTTATTATGTCATATTATGTTTGAATGAAAAATTTATAAACATGTGATGTATTTTACCTTGTATAAATTTTGAGATGTATCTAGGGCAAGGTCATTCACTTGACCCAGAGAGATCAGCTGATGACTGATTCGTAGACTTTGTTTGTGTAGTCATACTGAAATGATTAAATAAAAAATGTTTGTTAACAAAATGATTCTTTTTGGGAATCGAAATTTCTTTTTGAAAACAAAAAAAAAAATTTATTTTTTGCTTGAAGTATAGATTGGGCTTTTGTGTCCAGAATATATTGTTGATTATATGTTAATGTGTTAACTGATTTATGTTATTCATATTATATGTGTTATAAACAAATATTAGGATAAGTGAATTTATGATTTAATAAGATGTTCAGTTTATTTGTTTTTTATGATTGCGAGTAGTTAGCGAAGAAGAACTGTAGATTCATGTAAAAGATTTTTGGGATTTTGATGAAAGTAATGGTAATATAACATTTTGTTATTGGACTTAGATTAAATTTTGAACAGAATTTAAATGATTTAATCTGATTTGTTCGATTTATTTTGATTTGAAAAAACAATGTAGATGAAATTTGAGAAAAGAAATTGAAAATCGAACAGAAATTATTTTGAAAGTTGAAGGCAAGAAATGGAATGTAGATGTTATAGTCAGTAATAATGAGTATGTGTACGCACCCAGTACTTGCTAAAGGCAACCCAGTATGCATGTAAGGGGGAACATATCGGTTGAGGATCTGGTATGGTTTAAGGCCAGTGTTTTGACTTTTGGGCAGAATGACAGAAGGTTAGGGGTACTATGGTGAGTATCTGTCCAATTTTATGGTGTTTGGATCTCGAACAGAGAAGTCCAGTAATCTCGTTCAGGTGCAGCCATAGTCGCCGAGCTAGGGGGGTAGTTTACCCATGAGGTGTTAGGAATTAACGGGGGGTTGTTGGCACCATATCCTCACCGATCCTCTTAGGGTTAGCAATGAGAGTTTTTCTGCTTTTGAGCATAAAACCTCTTATTTGGGGGGGGTATTGTAATGGGGCAAAAAAGGGGATTTTATTTTTATTAAATTTATTGAAACTTGTTTGTGGTCAACATTGCAAGTCCCAAGCGAACTACGGTTCTATTCAGACAATGAACAGTGACATAGCTTTATGATCAGGGTGTGGTAATAGAACGCAATGCTGTTTTAAAATCAAGTGTTTGTCACGGACTAGTATGCGCAACACCAGCATGTGTGCAGATGCGATGTGTACCCAGTAAAAGCGACGCCACGAGAAAATGGCTAAACTGTAACATTTCCTTGCCATGTGCTTTTAAGACGACGGAAACCCATAAAGGCTCCTCCCACCAGAGCCTCCTATATTGTCTCCGTTTGACAACTCTAGAGCACGTGGCCTATAAACAAATCCATGCACTGAAAAAGACGATGAAAACTTCGTAGCATAAAGGCTGTGCATTTCCGTCTGCTTAACCAAGTTGCAGTGGGGGACTGTAGGCATAGTTGCTGCCCAGTCGACTTAAAGTTTCTGACCGCGCGGTCATGTAAAAAATTGCGGTCGGCCGAATTAAGGTCAGCCGACCAACCAAGTTTGTATCTGAGTTGTAAAGCAGTATAAAAGTTTGAAATTAATATGGAACGCAGTAAAATCAAGTGAGTTCGTAATCAAAAGTGAACTAACAACCGTTCTAACATAGTGCAAGAGAATATTACTGGACGCGCCATGTGGTCGACAGTATCAACGCTTCGGAAAGTAACAGTATTCCATTAAACCTATTTTTATGTTCTATAAAAAGGGGGAAAATCAGGTATGAATGTGAGTGTGAGCATTGCTGGGTAGCTTTGATTATAGAGTAAGAATTAAGTTAAGACCATTATATTACACTCAGTAAGAAGTGAATTTTTATAATATGTATATCTGACTAATATATTGCGTGGAGTATAACTCCGGGAGAAAAAACAACTCAAAAATAACAAAGAATATTGGAAATAGATCAGAATAAATAAATTAATGTTTGGTTGATATTTGTTCTTTTTTTTGAAAGAAATTACGTAAATGTCAATGATAGTTTTTGAGTATAAATAAATGAAAAGCCAATAAAATTTAATGCCAAAGAATTGCTAAAGAAATATAACTATAATGCCGAAATTGAGAGTATAATTTATTGAAGAATGTTAACCTAAGTCACGCTTATTCTTCACGAGTTCGTGCGAAGAACCTGGGACCCGAGCAAGGTAAGATTTGTAAGAATTGTGTGTTCTTTTAATACATATTTGTAATTAAATAGTAGCTTCTCACTGTGAAAATAAATATTATATTTTATCTTAAAAATGGCACTATCAGCAAACAGTCAGAACTAGGTGCTGCACGTTATAAGAGAGGTGATAGAAATCTACAAAAATATGAACAACTTTAAAAGAAACAATAGCTATAAGTTGCCGGGAATTTGAAAACCTGTTTTACATAAGGTGTAGGGAGTGTCATAATAGATATACTTGAAAATACAATACTTGTCTTATAAAAATGGTAAAATACTATTGGAGTTAAACATTTCTTTTGTGTATTATGTTTCAATTTTAAAAATAATTTTCCCGAAATAATTTTGTGTTATTGGATGGGGACACTTTGTTGTAAATTATGGCCTTGTTTGTAACGGTGTAGTCGGGTTTACTGTATAAATAGGGGTGGGTCAAGACTTTGTGTGCTCTGTCCGGTTGAGCCACTGATGATGCCTCATTATAGTATGGGTAAAATGTTTGGTTTTAAAAGAAATAAAAAGATGTGTATTCAACTGAAAAACAGTGTTAGTAATTTAGCTTGAAGAATTGTATAAGAATGTTTATGGATTTTTAACTGTAATTACAGCTGTAATTAGCGGCTTTATCAATGTCACTTATTCTGTTTCCACAGTACAACATGACGATCCATGCAACTGTCAGAACAGTATTAAAGTCAGTCCCCTAAAGGTAATGAAGTGTGGGATAGAGGAGATACTCGATAAATAAATTGACTAGATATATCAATCTAAAGTTTTTAGTTCACATGCAAACACATCTTTCACTACTGTCAAGTGGTAAATAAATTTTTATTAAACTAGTTCTATAAAAAAAAAATATACATACTACGGTCCACAGATGTGGCCTTTGGTATGGTTCACCTAGGCGAGTGCTTAGAGTCTCATGAAGTAGGTACTGTTTTAAAAATAGAATATAGACTTTAAATTATTTTCTCTCCCCTTCTCTCTCCCCCTCCCTTCTGTATCATCTAGCATAATAGTTTTGGCCTTTTCTATAACCTGTCACCACTGGCAATAACTCTAAGCCAATGTTTTTCAATTTAAAAAGCCAACTTCCTCAGATCACCATCAACCCCACTTATCCACTGCAGCTTCTGTCTGCCTACTTTCCATCATATGCCTGGATGCTCCACCATGATGCTCCTTTCTGGTTTCCTCTCTTACTTGCTGAAATATGACCACTGCACTCATTGATTTTATCAACTGGATTCCCAGTGGCTCCTTATACATTCATATAGTTATTTATTAAAATGCCCCTAATCACCTGATCTCCATGTAGCTCCCAAAATTTCAATATCTTTCTTTTAAACATGTTTATTTGCTTCTCACGCTTTTTGACATTCCCCATGTCTCTGAAGCATAAGTTAATATGGGTCTTACCAGGGTTTGTACCCTGGAAGGCATCACAAGCAGTGATCATCAATACATTACAATTCAATATAATAATGAGAATGATGCTGACCTGTAGGCCTACCTCAAAGAAGCCACCAAAATGGATCATAAATAAAATGGACTCAAGGAAGATTGAAGCAGTTCAAGAAAACCAGCAAGACTTTGAAAAGCTCTTCAGTGTTGAAATATGGCAGAAATATCAGTTGCAGTAATGAAATAGGTTTCATTATAATACAATGTAATGTATTCATTGTTTCATTTAATACAATGTGCATGCAAAGGAGCTAACCATCACTCAAAAAGACTCAGGGACAACAGAAAACCAGCCTACTGGTGGAGAGCCAAAATTCTGAACTCTGGAAGAACTGTTCAACAATTAGCATGAGACAACTGGCACAGCAGGCAAGATAGGGAGGTACTGACACTGCAGAATTAAAGCACAGAAAAAAAGAGCTTATGAAAGCCATTATACACAGCAGACTGGAACAGTGAAAAAATCTGCAAAATGAACTCAACAGGAATGTGTGAGGTCTAAGGGTACAAGACTGTCATGAAGACAATAGGAGGACTGCTTTCAAGGGGCACTCTCATTACACATCTAACGAAGACCATTGTCTCAAATTACCTGATCAGAGAAGAAAGAAAATACTATATTTTAAATGCTGAGATTCCTCTGTTCACCACGGAAGAGCTCTGTAAGGCTGTGATCACACTTAAAAACAGGAAAGCTCCGTACCTGGATACACTGCCAACAGAAGTATTGAAGGCCGTTAAAGAGGTTATTCACACACATTGCTTAACATGAACAACATGTGCCTTCTCGCCTGGTAGCTTTTGTGCTCATTAGAAGGACCACGGTTGGTTCTGATCAAAAGACCAAGAGGAAGGGGTCATAACATCCTCTTTATATAGTTGATACAGCCAGGAAACTGTTTGAAAAGATCTTGAAGGTGTGATCACTGACTGCAACACATAATGCAGGTCACTTCTCAAAGATACAATATGGATTTTGGAAGAGAAGATCAACTACAGATGCTATGAAGACCACAGTGGACACTGCAAACATGGTGAAACAGGGAAATCATTATTCACATCCTATGTCTTCTGGCAACTCTGGACATGAAAGCCCTTTTAACTTGGCCAGGTAGAGAGATATACTAGGGGCTTTGCTAGTTAACTTTAATGTACCTGAATATGTCAAGTCTGTCTTCAGAGATTACCTTATTGGCCTCAGTTGTTGTATGATAGTAGAGAAGGACCCAGGAAGAAAATATCACAGCTGGATACAATAGGGTTTGATATTGTGCCCGGACAAATGGAATGTGATTACGATGGTATACTAAAATTCGCATTTCACAGAATTTTTCTGTTGATGCCTATGCAGATCATGTAGTAGCAATTATAGTAGCGTGTGATCAAGAAAAGTTCCAAATTTTCAAATTTTGATTTTGCTGAACAGAGTAATGAGACCTGTGTCTCAATGAATGGAAGGCCACACACTACAGTTGGCAGGAGAGTAGACTGAAATTGTTATTGTCACAAGAAGGCAGATTCCCATTAATCTACATATTTCTGTGACAACTAACCAAAAACAAGTGAAACAGGCTGTCAGATACCTAGGCGAATTGACAAGAACCTCACATACTGACAAAATATCGAAATGGCAGCATACAAAGCAACAAATGGACTCCACCACATCAAGCAGTTTGATGGTCAATACTGGAGGACCAAAGGCTAGTAAACAGCATGTGCTGATGGCTGTCATGCAACTTATCATGCTGTCCAGTCCAAAGATCTGGGCTGACTCGTTCAAAAACCAGAAATACAAGAACCACAAGATTTCAGTACAAAGAAGACGTTCACTGCATGTTGCATCTGCTTATCTCACCATTTCATAGACTTCAATATTAGTAATTACAGGCACTACACCCAATGACCTGGTGGCAGAAAAAAGGAAATATATATAGGAGGCAGAAAGAATAGCAGGCAAGGCTATGACAAATAACAACAAGAATGATAACAATGTATAAATGGCATGAATGATGGTCACAGGGAACCAAAGACAGATGGACAATGAAAATCATCAAGAATTTGGATGCCTGGAGAAATAGAAAACATGGAGAGATTGAATTTTACCTAAACAGGCAATAGAAGATACGGGACAATTAGAATGAGCCCAATAAGGGTGCAATAGGCTCCATCCTGAAGTAATACGCTAAATGGTTCCAGGATAGATACGGATGGCTGAATTAGAGGTGGGTTATTTAGTGGGTGAAAGTCCTGCACACCAAGGGACAGACGGTTTCATCTGCAGTGCATAAAGCATTTTCCCCTTGGTGGGTATTTTGATTTGCACAGTCCCCAAAATAAAGTTTCATTCTGACCAATATGTAAATCAAAATACCCAGTCCATGGAGTGCACAAAAGATTCAGGCAATGTTTATATAAATATTAATGAATCCTAATGACTCAGTCTGCTTTTATAAATACAACAACACAACTAAATCTTAAAACATTATGATTATTTTAAAACCAATAAACATACCATAATATACTCGGTAGCCCATTTTTTTAATTGTTGAAAATAGAGGAGAAGAGTCCCCGTACACTTTAACGAACCTTTAATAAATTTCGCTTGGTGTTAAACCTTCTTTCACAAAGAACTTTATGGCCGCACGATACTCACCTTTCTCAGTTTTAAGGAATACGGACAACACTTCTGTTTCAAAGGGCTATATAATACAAATTATTTAGTAGAATGACCAGAAATTCCACACGCTTGCTAACGATAGATGTGGTACCAACATAAGAAAAAAAATTCCCAATAGTGCTGCCGCCTATGGTCGAGGCCGAGAACTTTTCAGACTGCCCTCATACAAAAATTCAAAAACAGTGGAACCTCGAAAATTCGGATCGATTGGGACCGGACCCCATCCGGATTTTCAATTTGTCCGAATTTTCAAAATATACATTCAACTGCTAGAATTTTATGTCAGAAAGCATTACAACCCATACTTCATTCTCTTTTGTAATGGATGAGGTGTTGGAATTAAGTACTTAAAAAGTAAAAAAGAACAGTTTTAAATTCGAAAATGAACTTCCACGTGTGTACACAACAGCACTGTTTTAGTGATATAATAAAATAACCATAAAATTAAAACAGTTCAAACAGTTCACTAAATGGCATTCAGTTCTGCCAGTCATCGTCTTAAAAACTGATGAAGAACTGTCATTTTATAAACACATAATTTAAGATCAGCATGTAAAATACTTCTGACAGTTCCATCAGACACGCACACAGCAAAATCATGTTTATGGGCTGAATATTTGGGAGGTCATATAATAGACTGTCCGATAGCAATGACATCAATTACATTTTCTGATGTCCAGCACTCAGTTATCTTCCAAGTGGTTTTTGTTTAATCCTAACTCTGTGGACCAAACCACTACACAATGTTTAACCTACGGCGCTATGGTTTTTCTGTCTGAAATAGTACCATGGCAGTTAACCTCAATGTGGTGCTTTCAAAAGCTCTCAGCGTGGTGGTGATCACAGATTCATTATTTTAAACAAATAATTCAACAATGAATACATGATGCAATTGCTGATTTGCTGATCATGAACATCAGATATGTTTTTTCAATTTTCTTTAATCTGTATTTTAATAGTAGGCCCATCATCTCACATTTTCTCTAATGATTCCTTTATCATACCTTTTGCTCATACGTATTTGGTATTGAATGTATATGATTGTTTAAATGTTTATGATTACTCTTCAATCATAAACAAAGTTATTCAACAGAAATAAAGAGTTCATATTATGAATGCAAGAGTGTTGACAATGCTAAAACTGATTAAATAGCGTATCTTAAACTGATTATAACCCTATTAATGAAGCAGTGGATAATAACAATTGTGACGATTTAAATTGTACAAATAATCAAGAAAATAAAAATTTAAAAAAAATTAAGGTTGCGAGCTCTTAAGCCATTTAAATCTCACTGTATTAATATAAAATACCTGTATGTACTCAGTATGAGAGGAAGCAGTAATTAATTAGTTATTTAGAAGATACTCTAATAAAAAGATAAATTGTAAAGAGTTATAAATATCGTATTTAACCCTTTGCTTGTAAGCAGGCGCAGTCCTGTTGATTCCAGACTCGACATGCTTTCCGAGTCCTGTGTGAGTTAGAATAAGAAAAAAAACTAATGTTAATAATAAAAAAAATCTGAAGACATAAATAGTCGCTAAAACAACTGATTTAAATTATGTATATTTGTTTAGGGATAGTTTGTATAAATAAAAAAAGTTAACTTAAATATAGTTAGGAACTATATTCTCGCGCGGAAATTGTCCCACTAACTTTTGCCCAGTACCAGGCGAAGGGAGCGGAATTTCTCTCTCTTGCAATGGTGACTTCGTACCATACAGACGTAGGAGCTGTGCGCTTAAAATATGTTAATGATATTTTGCTTCACCTTAAGATGGTGTACCAGATGTAGTTGTTTAAAGCATCTGGATGTGTCAATTAATATAGTCATGTAAATAGACAAGAAATTTAAAGTAAAAAAATCGAAATGTAAAAAAGGAGTGTAACACAAGATGACTACGTACTTCAACAAATAACAACAATTCCAAAGTCATACCCGGAGATGTGAACTATCAGAAGCCACAAACTCTACTGCACGTGACAGAATATGCAGATCAGGACATCCCAGAATCTACAAGATCATCGTAGATATCTACACGACATATTGTTCAACCTGCGAACTTTTGGAGCCCTTTACAGAGGAAGGCCAGACCGAGATGACGACGCAGCTGTTCCTGTTTCCCAAGACGGATACCCAGGACGAGTCTTCTGCATACCAATTAAAAGGTGACTCGATAGCCTGTCTATCGAGGGTTACTAATATTTGTTACACAACACATCTTGAAAGAGACTTTTCAGAAACTATTAACTTTGTAAAGACTTATAAATTAAATCTAAGAATTTCATGTAACTATTCTAACTTCATACGTTGTAACAGTTTATATGCTAATGTAGAGTAATATAATTCAAGCAATAATACCATTCTTCCAATGGTTGAATAAAAGAAAGTCTTGCAAGCTAATATCATGAAATGAGTATAATTAAAAGTTTTAATTACAGAAATACAGAAAGTTGACCCGGATCCGAGGTATAGCTACATAAAATCAAGTTTGATCTCAAAGTTTAAAGAAACCTTTCAAATAACTTAATAATTGAATTAGTAAAGTCATGGGATCTGTCAGTATATGTTTTTTAAATGTTAAATAAAAGAGAAGTCTTCTTGTTACACACATATGAGGAGTGCTTAAATCAATTGTATACCTTGCCATTGTTTCCTTACACAAAGTAAACAATTACACAGTTAGTAAGTAATTTGTTACATTAATTATTTGTGATCAATTCTGTTACAACGTAGGCAGCCCATCTAATTAACGGAGTTTAATTACGAGGGGTTCCCTGGATTTGTAACGCGGCGAAAAGACGTTACACAATCATTCTTAAGAAATAATTCATTTCATTCAGGACAGTGTGTGTGTGTGTGTGTGTGTGTGTGTGTGTGTGTGTGTGTGTGTGTGTGTGTGTGTGTGTGTGTGTGTGTGTGTGTGTGTGTGTGTGTGTGTGTGTGTGTGTGTGTGTGTGTGTGTGTGTGTGTGTGTGTGTGTGTGTGTGTGTGTGTGTGTGTGTGTGTGTGTGTGTGTGTGTGTGTGTGTGTGTGTGTGTGTGTGTGTGCTATTATTTTCTTCATTTTGTCATGTAATATGAGATTTGCATATAGTAAATTATTCTAAAAACCAAATATTAATAAAATATTCAAAATTAAACTTACCAGAATACGTTTCTTGGCTCTGTAACTTAGGAACTTCACATCAGGAAACCCTCTTGGTATTCTTGCATCAAGTGATAACAATTTTGCCTCCAACTGTCTAATTCTCTCTTTCGCTTCTTCGAGACCAGTCACATCAATGTTGCTTTCATCTTTTTCTTTCTTTTTTGAATACCATAACTCTTGTCCATTTAATATAGGTGTATCAATGTTTAAGTCATTCTTGCCTTCAACAAATCCACGTCTAATTTCTCTGTCATTTTCTAATTGTGAATCAATTAGTTCCTCAGTCTGTATCCAACTTTTGTATAATAAAAGTACTGCAAATAAGACAAATCATAAGATAAGTCATAAAATTATGTATAAAATCTTATGATAACCTATAAAGGACATTACACATATCACAAATGTCATTAAAATATAATTTAACAAACACAAAGGTGTGTGTGTGTGTGTGTGTGTGTGTGTGTGTGTGTGTGTGTGTGTGTGTGTGTGTGTGTGTGTGTGTGTGTGTGTGTGTGTGTGTGTGTGTGTGTGTGTGTGTGTGTGTGTGTGTGTGTGTGTGTGTGTGTGTGTGTGTGTGTGTGTTTAATTTTTGCAAACATGTATTTCAGTGCTATTTTGTTCTCTTTAGGAAAGCTTAAGTCATAAGCTCAAAACGTAAGTCACAACATGATTGTTTCCTTCAGTCCCCCAATGTATAAAATTAATATTTTTGCATCTCTCAGGAAATAATTATTATAACAGTTATGAAGTTTACATGACTATGTATACCACATGTACCGTATATAATATTTTAAAGATATTCTTATTTTTAATATATTTACATGACAAATAAACAATTGAAGCAACACAATGTTTTTGTAAACAGTAGGCTACTTTTAAATCACTAAAACCCATCCTATATCACCAGCACTCCCTCCTCCCCATGGGGTCCCTGGTAAATATTTCTATCCTCCTTCTTCAGACTATTCTATTTTCTCAAGAGTAACAAATGACACACATATCACATACATAGAGGTAACTACAAAATGTGTGTGCGTGTGCGTGTGTGTGTGCGTGTGCGTGTGTGTGTGTGTGTGTGTGTGTGTGTGTGTGTGTGTGTGTGTGTGTGTGATAGCTCTATGCCCTAGTATAAAGTCACTCTACTATATTAATAATGTCGTAAGTGCATTATTAAAATATTGTCATCAACAAGTAAGAGTTCTGAGGTGTGACTCAATTTTCAGGACACAGAAGATTTCCATCTCAAGCTGTTTTTATCAAAGCAAGATTTTCTATGGTGTTCTGGATGTAATTTTAATAAATATAAAGCACAAATGGAAATAAATATGCTTATGTAAAAGATGCATTTAAATTACATGTTGTTTGAGAATCCAGTAGATTGTAATATAACTTGAATCTCAAGCACAACATTGGCTGTTTTTAGCAAATATTCCATTAATAAATATTTTAACATTAATAAACATTACATTTTGCAGTTCTTATACTTCAGATGTTTAAGAGCACAGAAACATGGCTACAAAAACACTTTCTAAGTGTTTCTACACAGAAAAGCTGTTATCTTGTAAGGAAGAAAAAACATTACCATATCAAATATGGAGAACTAGAAAAACGTTTATAAATGCATAAATGATGACCAAAAATTACTGACCTTTGCATATAATCTTTATGACTCTAAAATATGAAAGTGTATTATCTGGGGTGAACATAACAAATATATTAGAAATATAATAAAAAATGGCATTATTATGTTAATTTTTACTATAATACTATAATTATTTTTTCCTTGAACTGTAAGTATTGGCAGGTACACTCTAAAGTAAAGCAGATTACCTAGTGACAATATAAACTAAGCCTTACATAATAAAACTAATGTTGATACACGAAAACTGTACTCTTAAAATAACACCAGTAGATTATCAAATCTTAATCTTGGACACACCTTGAACATAAATGAAATTAATAATTCAACAACATTCTGAAGTCACTAATAATCTGACAATAAATATAATCCATTATATTAAATTATTTATAAGTGTTTAAATTTTAATCCATTAAAACATGCGATTTTAAAATTCAATCAATCTCGCATCGTAAACTTTCGTCTCCAGGTTTTATACTCTTGCAATGTAATGTGTTAGAAACGGTTACCTGATCTTCATATTACATGAATGTTAACATGGATTAGGGTGCAAACATAACCTAAAATTTATAAATAGATATTGTATAAACATGATACAATAGTAGTAAATAGAACCTAAAGTAGCAGATGTAAGTCATAAAACGACACTATTTTATTTATTAATCTTCATAAGCCTCATGGAGTAAATACAAAAATTATTATTTTAAAAAATCAATTTTAATGTTGTAGATTATCTATGTGATCTTGTTCAACTTATTATTTCATACTTTATAAACGGTAAAATTAAAACCTTACATTCATAAAAGGTTTGTACCTCTACTAACAGCGTTTATTAGAATCATAACAAAACCGAAATCTGCATGTTTTAAACAATGTACCATACGTCTAAACAGTTATGAAAATGTAAATGACAATTGTACTTACACACTACAAAACTAAGAGCTAAAAACGAAAGTCTGGCATATGAGCCTCGGAAATAGATCATTCTTCACTAGAAGCTAAATAAAAATTATCTTTGTACTAAACGTAACTTATAAACTCCTTATGTACATGTCTAACAGCCAAAGTCAACATAACAGCTGATTAACAACTACAAACAAGCCACGCCAAGCCTACCACTACACATTTGAAAGTGAAAAATTACCCGAAAAGAAAATATGAAAAATTAATTAAAGAAGACATTATTACAGGTACAAAAACGTTCAGATTTTTACGTCTAATGGTCCTTTATCTGAATCTTCTACTTAAAATTATTTGAGGTACATTTTTCTTGACACCTGTGTTATGTTTTGTATTCCACTCACTCGTAAGTTTCTAGTTGTCGGGACCGACTATTAATCCCGCGAGATCGTTTAAATAGGGTAACTGCTTGTCAATGAAAATAATATTCAGACCCTAAACAAATGAACAGTGTCACAGAAAAAATATATTAAATTTGTCTACCTACAGTACAGGTAAACAAACTGCGTAAACATTTACCTTTGTGCATTAAATCTATGTATATAATCCAAATACCACTGATTCACTTTTTTGCGATACTCCGATACCTCAAGGCGTAGAAGCACGAAATTTGGCACAATGTTTCATTTAACATGATAATGTTTTTAGGCTGGGGGTCATTCCACAAAAACGTCATCTAAAACCGTGACGCTTACACACTTTCGATTCCCCAGTCTAGAAATTTGATATGTAAACGCATCAAGACAGAAATAATCGCTGCTGACATTGAGGTTAGCAAACGTTTTAGTGAGAATAAAATTTGGTTTTATATGCTCTGTTTGTGATCGTTTATGGTTTGGAAATGATTTACGTAATCCACATTATACGTTTCAAAAGCCTAAAAACATTATCATGCTTCGATGTTTCGGTTTCGTCGAAATTCTTTGAATGCTTAGGTGCATTAGTTTATGACTTTTTCCTTCGTAGTTGCCTATACGAATTTTTTTTTTGAAAATTCAACTTCTAATGAATTTAAAAAAGGTTACGTGAATACTACGTAATTTGGCTTATGCTCTCTCTCTCTCTCTCTCTCTCTCTCTCTCTCTCTCTCTCTCTCTCTCTCACACACACACACACACACACACAATCCAAAAACACCACTGACTCGTTCATTCATCACGATATCTCCGAAAACAAAAGGATTAGAATCATGAAATTTGGCACCATGTTTATCTTAGGTCGTAGGCGCGTGTTAAGAAACATTTTTTTGGAATTCAAAGTCTGAGAGGTTAAAAACGAGTTTAAGTGAATAATACGTGTCTGCTTATTTTCACTCTCCACAGAGGAACATAGACGTAAAAAGTTTAAATTAATGTTTAAATTTACGCTAACGTAAATTGAAGTGTATTCACATATGTGTGTGTGTGCATGTGTATGTGTCCTTAGTTTATAGGCACTTCCTAAGAAATATTTGTTTGAGAATACAACATCTAAGGAGACAAAAGAAATTAAATGAATAAGCTACCAGTCTCACGTCCACTTGCCACAGGACCTTGTTGTGACTGCAACATAGTATCATGCCGCCCATATTGACAGCGTCAGGACTCCGAATCCTATTCTCTATGGCCTCTAAATACCTTCGATGACTTTGTCAAGTCGACCAACATTTATGGTGTTTGCGGCAGCTAAAACTAGAACTCACCTTGCATTGTTAAAGGTTCCTTCAGCAATCGATACCCTTGCACTCTTACCATGGACATGCAGACTGCGGACGACTGTTACTCTGAATACCATAGGCGATCCCCTGCTGACAGCGGCTTTAATGGGTCGACTTGGACAACCGATGGGTGGTACTGTATAACCCTGCCCTGTCTCGTAGCTTTATGGCTCACATAAATGTACAATTATGGACATCAAAGGACATATGTAAATCCTTGTACATCCGAACAAGAGCTGTGACATGGCGGTAGTTTGTAGACTGTGTACTTAAACAACGCTGAATGTTGCTGCTTCCGTCTTTTCCTCCATGAAATCGGAGAGCCCATGTCCTTCATCGATCTTACGAAAGTATCAGAAGAAGTATAACTTTGCATATCAAAGCGTTGGGTTTGCCCGAGGATGACGCTCGCTGATGACGCCATCTGTGAATTTCCTCACAGAATCATCGAGCTATTTGGTGTTATTTTAGTGTTTTGCCAGGTAGCAGATCCCACTCTGCACTTTAGGAAAAAATGAAGACAGTCTTGCGGAAGATATTAAGAGGCAGACAGAGAGTGAATTTAAAGAGGTGGACATCCAGCAGTATACGGACACCGAATACAATAAATTTTGGAGACTATTCTAGAACACTGTGTTTTCAATGTTTGGCCAACGTCTCTAACAGTACCGTGTTCCCGCACCGTCTCGCGTACTGGAGCCTCTCACAATCAACCGCGAAGACCTGAGGGAGCTCTCTTATAACTCAGTCCTGGTCTGTTCTCGACTCACTCTCTGAAAACACATGACAACCTTCATAGTGAGCAGAGGAATGTGTATGTTGAAATAACAGCTAGCACTGATTCAGAGGCTGGTCGGCTTTTCCTCCTTGACAATCCAGGTAGCATCTTCATGATTAATTTATTGCTTGCCAGGGTCAGGAAATATAGGAAATTTGCCATGGCCATTGCTTCTTCAGGCATTGCCTCGACTTTACTGGAGGAGGAAACGGGCGGGTGGCTCACTCTCCCTCAAAACTGCGATTCGAACCACTTAAAGAGCCAAATAGTTTTTAATCTGGGATGAGCGTAACATGGCTTACAATGTAGGTGTAGAGGCTGTGAACAGAACTCTCCAAGACATCCAGAGTAGCAAGAGTCTGAGGACATGGGGTGACGGTGGTACTGGCTGAAAACTTTAGCCTGTCTCAAGTCATCCTATCTGTGGTCTAAAGTCCAGTTCCGATTCCTAAGAGTAACATGAGAATACATCTCGAAGCCTAATTAAAAGCAGAGGAGTTCTCCAACCTACTTTTATAAATAGGGGTTAATAGGCTGAGGGAGAAATATGGGAAATTAATATTGCGGGTAATCTCTGTCAGGTAGTTAGATATTTGAATCGCTTAACTGACAGGATATATCCGAAATTGGACAACTTGTGTAATAAAAAGGCGTTTTGGCTGAGGGAGAGGCCACTCTCATACCAGCTAACGACAGCAATTATAAATACCTACCACACCACTCTATTGGAGGACACAGTTCACTATCCTATCCAGTGGAATTCCTACACAAGCTCGACCCAATTTATGTCAGCACCCAAGCTACCAGTCTATTTTACCACTCCTCACAGTCTACGTCTCAAAGTAGGAATCCTAAGTGCGGTGCTGTTGCTGAACCTCAACCCTCCAAGACTGTGTAACAGCACTCGGTTTTAGGTTAGGTGCTGCCACAAATAAAAGCCACCACCTTTAGAACGACGGCCAGAGAGAAACCGTCTTTCTTCCCGCATTCCTCTCACTCTGTCAGTTCAAATGCCTCCAGCTCCAGTAAAGTCTGCTGTAGCCAGAACGTTTGGCTCTACTTTATTAGTGTACAAAGATGTTCTTTAAACATACATTAATATTCCTTAAGTTACATCTTTTATCGTTGTGGAAATGTTTAAATAACATTTTAATGGAAAATTAAATAATTATATTATTTTAAAACTTTACCAGAATTCCAAATAAACAAGCAAGTGCAAGAAAGTTAATTAATTTAAGATATTATACGTGCTTATGAAAATCTGAATTACCAAATAAAATATTAAATCAACCAGTACCGAATCACGGGTAATTAGCTAGCACATAGTTAATTTCGCACAACTGCAAAATAAAATTCAAATAATCATCTGTGGCATATGTAAACATTTTAACACATTTTTTCACGCCGTTAATTACTGTTTGTTAAAAAGAAACAAAATGACAATTGACGATATTGTTTCTGGTTGGCATAAGATAATCGCGGTACAATAACTTACACTTTGATTTTTTATATAGGCCTGATTTATTAGTGTATATTATAATATTATTTGGCGTTTGCTTTCTGTAGTTTCTGTTTACTTTGATTAATTCGTTTTTCTTGTAGAAAACATAGAACAAATGAAAAACAAAAGGAATTGAAACCTCATAACTTAAAACTTAATTCGTTTTTGCGCACTGTCTTGTGATCCTAAATTTTAGAATTTTACATTCGAGTAGCGTGTAAGAACACACACACACACATGTTTAATATTTTAACACGGAGTTGTGTAAATTGTCTACGTGTTTGTTTCCGCTTTATTTATCGACCCTGTCGGCGGTGTTATGGCGGTATTGCTATAAATTATATATAAAACAGGGATACATATAAACAATTTTATATGCCGATGCCGATACACGGTTTCGATACTTTGACAAAAGTCGTAATCAGTTCCTCTCAAACACATTGGGGTTACAGCCAGAAGCCCGTATTGTGTCACATATATTGTTCCTCCAGTTAGCGTTTCGTAACATTTAAATTACTGACTGACCACAAGAAGTAGTGTCAGATTACTTAACTAAAACCTTTGTTTCTTATGCTGAGGGTTCTAACTGAAAAATTGTACAGTAAAAAAACTCAAAAACGGTCTTGGTATGCGTAATGATATTTGTTTTGCTAGAATTTTACGTTTACTAACGAAGACAGTGCAGACAGAAGATAATAGATCTGACCTGACCATGATTCTCGGGGGTCTGTATTGAACAGACGAACCCGATGATTGTCCGTCGGGTTGTTTGTTTTTCGAGTATTCTTTATGTGCTATTGTGAACGATATGGTTCTCCTGTTCTTTAAACTGAGGGAGAAGATCGCTCTATGCATGGCTCTGACACGCGAGATGATTCGGAATCGTGTTTGAATGGAGGAATCTCTTGGTGGCTTTCGGCCAGGAAGGTGTAGTTTGCTCGACCACAACTATTCAAAGCATGTCCGCCGTCCCGGGAAGAGTCAGAAAGCTGTTGCTCTGTGTCCACGTTGGGGTATGGGAGCAGTCGCTCGCAAAAGGTGGCGCTGAGCACTCTGGAGTCTGGAGGGATCGCCCAGCACTAGCACTGTCGAGATGAACGTTCCTTAAAAAGGCCTACTAATAGTGCACTTCCGGGAAACCCGGGCAGGTGACAATAAAAAAGGTTGGCGATTAGAACAGGTAGTGTTACGGAGAATCGTTTATTAACACCCGAGGGCGTTTGACTTTGTACGGAGATTGTTCGTCGTCTGTACTGATCATCGGAGGTGACAGAAGTGTGAAATAAAGGCAAGGTGATAGAATAGGAATCAGAGGATGGTAACTACGACAAAATCTATCGACCATAACTGATACTCAAAACTGGAACTTTCTCAGCTCTGAGATCAATCGACAATGACTTGGAGCTCACGCGTATTTATGCTCAGTGGCAGCCTGGAATTCGATCAATACGCGGTGAGAGTAAGCTATTTTCGCTATTAATTCCAAATTAAACAAAAAGAATGAAATAACCTCGACGGAAATGTGGTTATTACGAGCATTGACCGAATACCAAATATAGAAGGGTATTGCCAAATACTCTGCGTAATGGAAGAATAAATTTGTCGTGCGTAATCGCGCGAGTCAACAGACGTATTGAATGTGGGTGTGGGTGCTGTCGTGTGTCACTTGTGCAACTAACAAATAGCTCGACAGGACGATAACCATTATCACTTAATGAACGTACAAATATTGAAACAGAAAATTTCTCTCTTACTGATTTTACTTCGCTTCAGTTTTAATTATTCATGTAAGAATTGAGACTCTGATGGTTATGTGCATTGAATTATTGATATATATCACTATTTTGTTTATAAATTGAATGCATTTGTTAGCAAGAAAGCTGATAGAGCACTACTGGGTCGTAATAGAAGAAACAGCAGCAGCAGCAGATCCATTGTATTAAAACAAGCACATAATAAATAATGACATTTTATGTACGTATTCGCTCTACAAAATCATTTTGCTTTCATAGTCAGGAAAACCACTTGAATCGTTCGTGTATGCAGCCGTTAGAAAAAATGTATGACGCATGCTGTAAATTGTGTTTTATAGTTTCCTTGTACGTCTATATACTACACTTAGAATATTTCACATGCATAAACTTTAAAACGTCATCTTCTTCTTCGTCTTATTATTATTATTATTATTATTATTAGGCTTCTTCCTTTCTCTTTCCTTTTCGTTTTCCAGGAAAACCTCCACGGCGATAAAAACAGACAGTCGCGGCAGCCATGAAATTAAGGAATAGCTACGCTACGTAGGCCTAGCTGCCAGTACTACGGAAACTCAGAACTTTGAAGAGAAGTAAGACTTGGAACACACACACACACACACACACACACACACACACACACACACACACACACACATATATTATAACAACACAATGATTGTTTATTATAAATTGATTTGGGTAGCCCCAAGTTCAGGGCTAATTTATATAACATAACAAATTATATAATGTATTGAATTCATGGGTGTAATCGTAATAAGATGGTACGTTATTTAAGTTCGAAATTATTCCATTATATATTTTTTTATTAAACAAAATTTTTCATTTCGCATATAGAAATACTACTCATTACTATATCGTTTGTACGACTCCTTCGTACACAACTTATAGCTAACAATTTACATACACAGTTTATACATAAATCTTATTATCTAATTTTAATTAATTGAATATTCATTTTGCTCTCGGCTTACTCATTGTGTGATTATCTTTTTGCAATGTCTGATTAATTTACTCTGATAATGAAGTTACTTGATTCCAATTTCTTTAATATTAATTAGTTTTAAAACTTTCTACTGCATATGCATTCTCTTTATCAACCAAGACTTTATTAATTACGTTAACTCAAAAATCAAATATTTCTCTCATCATTTATATTACTCCCAATTACTAAATTTTATACAAGAGTTATTATTCTAAATTTTACTCTGATTTTACATTTATGTTCAATTAGTTAGTTTAATACAGGTTGAATTTCTTTCATTCTAACTTTAATTAGTGTCTTTCCAAAGGCCTGTAATTACATTGGTTTTTCATCACCCCGTTTGACGTGGTTAATCATCAGTACATCCTCCTTTGGTCCTCAGTCTGCGTACTTCGTGTCTTCTTGGTCCTCTGGTCGGATTCTACTGCATGTACGGTTTACGAGTCGTCACGCCTCACATCATATGCTGCGGGTGTGTCCATCGACCTCCTCGTATGTGCTCTGCTGCTCTGGTTGGACTTCAGTTTGTCCTGTGCCTCTTACTATAAATTTAAAATAGCGTCGTCGACTGACATAGCCTCCTGTGGCAACGGTTGAATCGAGAAGAAGAAACTTTATTAGCGCGACCTGGTATTTATAGTCAGGTCGTGCAAAAACTCATGTCTCAACAATTTTTAACTTGTCAGATTTTGTCGAAGCGTCACTTCCCCCACTCTCGTTCAATTCACTATTTTCGCCTATCTCCGCGAATTACGAAGTTTGTTTCACATCACTCGATGCTCAATCGATCACTAATTTTTATGTGTTTACTATACGTAAATTACACTTCTTTATTGTAATTACAAAAAGAGCTATTCACTTTTTACGTATAGTAATTGCACTTTTCGTCATTTCGGCACGGTCTTTTAACCCTTTATTCACCTTTAATTTCTATACACTTTGGTGTCTTTTGTTTTACCCTATCGTACATATTTTCCTTATAATTAAAATAAAATATAAAACTATTCTACTTGAAAAAGGTTGGTTACATTTCAGGAACGGACAGGCTTCACATACACAAACATGATAAGCGTGTACACAACGCTAGGCGACAGGTGCGTCGGGAATTCGTGCCCATGCATGAATTCTGCGCTCCCTATTTTTAACTACGATACAGCTTATGCAATCTTAATTATGTTTATTAATTCATATTTATTTATTTTTATTATTTATTTCATTTTGGCAATGCACAGTACCGTTAATGGTTGTACTGTTGCATTATTTCCCTGCTTAGTGAAAAAAAAATTTTAATACCAAATTAAAATTTTTTTTTATTAGACAAATAATATGGTATTGTTTTTGTTTTAGCGACACATTTATTTATTTTATGTGGACTAATAATGAGTATGCGATTTTTTCACTTGTACCCTTATTTGGAGGTTTTGAGCAAATATTTCTCCTCCCTTGTAGGTAGTGGTGCTGTGGTGTTTCGGTACATCCGCTTCAGTCGTTGTTCCTCTTTAATCGTTCTAGTGACCAAGTTATTTATGAATGGAATTTTCTCAAAGAGCTAGCATGGTATTTACCCATTTCTTTTTCTCTCACGCCGTCATACACTATGAATGTCTGTTTACCAACTTGTCGTACCAGTGTATATGGTCCATCATACAACCTGAACATTTTTTTAGCTGTATTGCCAACTCTTTTCCCTACTGGATTAGTCTTCAATAATACCTCTTCTCCAATTGCAAACTGTTGTAGTTTATGCGTGCTGTTGAACTGTTCTACTCTCTTGTTACCTTTTTCTCTTATGCTTCTCTTCGCATTTTCTATTTTAACGCTGATTGGAATTTGTATGTTTTGATTGGCAGGTTTTTGTATATATTTTCTCCAAAATCTCTCGGGTTTACGATCTTCTTCTATTTCAATTGACGTGTTACTTGGTGCTTCACTGTATTACTCGTTCATAGCCTTTTCGAAGAATGGTAAATATTCTGCCCATCTGTTATGTTGGTTATGGCAGTAAATCCGTAGATATTTACTTAACTCCTTGTTTACCCTTTCTGCTAGATTTCCTTGTGGATGTCTAATAGCTGTTAGGATGGTTTTAATTCCATTTTCTCTTAATCTTTGGTGCCAAACTTCGCTCTGGAATTGTACGCCTTGGTCACTCAAGACCTTTTTCATCTTCCCAAATGCTGGAATATATTTATTGAGTAGTATCTTCAGTACAGCTTTGGTTGTAGGTCGCATATGTGGATACAGATGAACTTCTTTGGAAAACACATCTATACAGACAAGTATGTGCTTAACTCCCCGACCTGATCTCGGTAGAGGTCCCAGAAAGTCCACTGCAACTAACTCTCTCTAGCTTCCTTCTGAATACTCTGCATCTCAACATATGTGTGAAGATTTGTCTGTTTTGCGGTCTGACACTCATAACACTTTTTCAACTCCTTTTTAATTTTCCTAAAAATATGATTAATGGTAAAATCCTCTCGTAGACATAAATAACATTTCAAAGCTGAAGTATGTGCTAGGCTTTCATGTACAGATTTTATTAATTTATGCAACATTTCATTTGATAATACTACCTTCCAATCCTGGTTTACTAATTTGAAGAGAGTATTGTTGTGTATTTCATACTGAATGGGTAGTTGCTCTTGGCTCTTTTTATTTCTTATGGTAATATCCTGCTCCTGTTCCTCCGCTAAATCTGCAACATTCTTCTTACTTCTTGACTAGCTTCTCATCTGATAGATAAAAGTCGTACTTCTCTGTTTTCGTCCTCGTAGATCTCCTCACATTCTTCCGTGATGTATCTGCCACACTGTTATCTCTCCCTTTGCAGTATTTGATTGTAAATGAGTATTCCCCGATGGCTAGAATCCATCGTAACAAACGTGCATTCGTTACTTTGCATTTCAGCAAAAATGATAATGCTTGATGATCCGTATGTATTTCCAAGTGAGTACCATAAATATAGTACCTAAATTGTTTGAGAGCGTAGACTATGGCAAGAATCTCTTTCTTCGATATTGAGTAATGCTTTTCTGCTCCTTTGAAAACTCTGCTTGCGTAGGCGATAACTCTGTGTTCTCCTTGAGAGGCATCAAAATCACAAACTTTCCTCTCTTTTGAGGGTGATGCAGCATGATGTTCTCAACAAATAATGTTTTCACTTGGTCGAAGGCTTCTTGATGTTTCTTCTCCCATCACCATTTTTGTCCTTTCTTTGTTAATTCTAACAAAGGTTGCGTTCTCTCAGCATACAACGGTGAAAATCTTCTGTAGTATCCTGTTAGTCCTAAGAATGCTCGTAACCCTTTAAGGTTTCTAGGTGAGGGAAAATTTGTTATACTGGATATTTTGGTGGGCTCGGGTTGTATACCTGAGGATGAGATAATGTGTCCTAGGAAATGAATGGAAGTTTTTAGGAATTCATATTTGGTTAGGTTAAGGGACATGTTGGCTTGCCTAAACTTATGGACTATTATACCTAGATTATTTATGTGTTCTTCAAACGTTTTTTGATATTACAAGAATGTCGTCTACAAATATCATTGTATACGGTTCTATTTCTGGTCCTAGTGTTCTCTCTAGACACTTCACAATAGCTGCCAAACTCGTGCTTAATCCAAATGGAACGACTTTATGCTGGTAACATTTGTTTTTGTACAGGAAGGCCGTAAATTTTCTATCTTCTTTTCTTATCGGAATTTGCCAGAAGCTTGAGCGTAGATCTAGCTTTGTTAAGTAACGTGCTCTTCACATTTTGTAAACAACTCGTCCACATTAGGCGCGCAGTCATACTCTTACATAATGATGCTGTTCAGCTCCCTCATGTCTAGACATAGGCGAATATCCCCACTTTTCTTCTTCACTACCACTAGAGGATTTAAGAAGTTGCTGTTGGATCGTTCTATTACGTTATTTTCCAACATGCGACGAATTTCTATTTCTACCTCTTCCTCATAGCGCCTTGGGATCGGATATGTCCTCCTGACGAATTTAGTTGAGTCTGATAGAGTTATAGAGTGTTCGTATACTGCCGTCTGCGTTGGTGCTTCGTTGAATATATCTTCATATTCTTCAATTAAGTTGTGAAGCTGCTCTTCTTCCTGTACTGATATTCCGTAATTTGTCGTATTCACATTTTGAGTTGGTACATATTGTATCGGTGGTTTAGACAACACAATAGGTGTTTCACTTACCTTAGATTGCTCATTACCTTCATTCATATTTATCTCATACTGAGTGCCTTTATAATTACACTCTAACTTATTATTATTAATATTTATCTTAGCATCTAGTACATTCAACAAATCAATTCCTAAAATACCATCGTATACGAGTATTAATTTATTCATAATAATCATGGGGTATGTTATTTCTAACTTTTTATATGTCATAGTTACATACGCCTGTTGTCTAACTCTTTCTCTTTTATCAGTTTTTTTCTCTATGTTAGCAGTCTTCATCACAACTTTGTCAAATTTTGTTGCTTCCCTGCTATATACACTTTTTCCTGGAACGAGTCCTTTCGGTTACGCAACCACCTTTCTCTTTTATTTGTGGCTGTGGTGATGTTCATATTATTTACGGGTAACATAGCCGTATTTTTAAAATATTTCTTATTTCACTGTACCTATGCAGAATTTAAAACTGACAGCTGACTCCCCGTGTCTACTAACATTTTTATATCACAATTATTAATTCGAACGTTGACAATGGGACATTGTGTTTGTTTCTCACCTTACTTTACATCCTGGTCGGTGCTTAGTAGCTCGTCACGTATATCACTAGGGTAAATATTGTTTATTGTAAAGCGCTGTTTCCGTCCGCTACGTCATTGTGTAGACGTTGACGGCTTATTATTCGCTTCCATTGTTCCTCGCTGCGTTGACTTGTTGCCGCTTCCCTTTACTCCACTTACGACTTTGTCGTATGGTTTTGGAAAATATTTATGCGACGCAGGCCTACTATGCCCTCTCTCGTAGACATTACGCTCTCGTCGTTCAGTTCCTCTCCGCTTCTCTTGAGTTCTCTCACCAGTTGTTACAGTCGCCTGGCTTATATTCTCATTAGAGCGGTTGTGAATGTTGTGCAGCTGTGGTCTATAATTAGCATTATAATTATTATTGTTATAATTAACATGTGGTTGAACATAGTGCTTTGTACTACTACCTTGCGTGATATTTTCTGCTTGTGTGACTAGTATTAAAAATTCTTCAACTGTTTTAATACCTTGAGTATATACAGCTAATTGGATATCTCTCGGAAAATGGTAAGACAAGTTGGAGATTATTTCGTATTCTGAAAATTTAGGTTTAAGGTGTTTCAACCATTCTATTTGAGCTATTGTATATTGTTCAATGCTTGTACGACCATGCATATTGAATTTACCATAGTCAAGTTGATCGCGTACTTGAGGTTGTATATGTATGTTCCAGTATCTGTTTTCAAAAGCATCGCGGAATTGTCGATACGTAGTAATGTTATCTCGAATTATAGAACACCATTGGCTTGCAGAATCTTTAAAATGTCGAGTAACGAAGTCGCTCTTTTCATTATCGTCTATCGCACTACCTATCTTCTCCATCTCTTTCTCAATATTCGCCAAAAATTCCATGCTGTTTTCCCACTTGTTACCTGCAAATGGTATCTTACTCCTTTCTTTTATTGGTGCCGAAAACATCATCGTCTGCGTCGGCCGTCTGCGATGTTCTTCTTTAAGTTGCTTCATTTCATTCCGGACTTCTTCCTTCATATGGGATACCTATCCAGAACAGTCTTTTGCAGTCTTGGATGTCTCGTCTATTTTGTCTTCTATAATTGTGGTACGGGTTTTTATTTCAATTGTTTTGCTAGTGGTCGCTTGTAATATTTCATTAACCGTCTGTATCTTATTACCTTGTTCGTGCTTTATTACCATTAATTTTTCATCTAAATTATCATTTATTTGTTTCTGAACATCTTTCAAATCTTTTCTCCATTCAAGACGTAATTCTTTTTGTTTATTTTCTAATCTAATGGCTTGTTCGTGAAGGGCTATCCTAAACTTCTCGTCTAATTCACTTATGCGCTTATCTGTGTCGTTAATTTTATCAGTTAACTGCATTGTACTATCGGTGATTTCCTGTTTTAATTCGTTCAGTGTATTATATAAATCTTCTTTTAAATTCTCTGTTTGCTTATTTATATTTTTATTTAATCCGTCTTTCAGCTAGACATTGTCTTGTCTTAGCTCATTTAAATTTTCTGTTAGATTTTCTGTTTGCTTATTTAGTTTATCATTTATTCTTTTTATTTTTTGACATTCTCCTCTTTCAACTCTTCTTTAAATTTTTCGGCTTGTTTTATGACTAATTCGTCCATCATGGCCAGTATCGAATTTTCAAATGCTTCCAGATTCAACCCTCTTGGTTCCGCCATATTGAATATTTTGTATTTATTTATTATGTTTTAGAATATAATTCTTATGGAACCGAATTACTAATTTTATTAATTTATTTATTATTATTATTTTTCTTATTACAATTACACTTTTACAATTATATTATTTCGTTAAGCGCCAGTTGTGTCTTAATACACAACAATTAACATAACATACAATTAACGTTTAATATAAATAATTATTATCACATATAATATATTTTTCAGTTAACACACATTTACTCTTAGAGCAACCATTAGCTACAAAAAAAAATTTAAATAGTCAAATGATTGGGATCGTGCCACACGTTCTTGGCGACAATTTTATATAAAACACAAACATTGATATATAATTTAATTTGTGTAGCCCCAAGTTCAGGGCTAATTTATATAATATAACAAATTATATAATGTATTGAATTCATGGGTGTAATAGTAATAAGAAGATGGTACGTTATTTAAGTTTGAAATTATTCCATTATTTATTTTTTTTATTAAATAAAATTTTTCATTTCGCATATAGAAATACTACTCATTACTATATCGTTTGTACGACTCCTTTGTACACAACTTATAGCTAACAATTTACATACACAGTTTATACATAAATCTTATTATCTAATTTTAATTAAGTGAATATTCATTTTGCTCTCGGCTTACTCATTGTGTGATTATCTTTTTGCAATTTCTGATTAATTTACTTTGATAATGAAGTTACTTGTATTCCAATTTCTTTAATATTAATTAGTTTTAAAACTTTCTACTGCATATGCATTCTCTTTATCAACCAAGACTTTATTAATTACGTTAACTCAAAAATCAAATATTTCTCTCATCATTTATATTACTCCCAATTACTAAATTTTATACAAGAGTTATTATTCTAAATTTTACTCTGATTTTACATTTATGTTCAATTAGTTAGTTTAATACAGGTTGAATTTCTTTCATTCTAACTTTAATTAGTGTCTTTCCAAAGGCCTGTAATTACATTGGTTTTTCATCACCCCGTTTGACGTGGTTAATCATCAGTACATCCTCCTTTGGTCCTCAGTCTGCGTACTTCGTGTCTTCTTGGTCCTCTGGTCGGATTCTACTGCATGTACGGTTTACGAGTCGTCACGCCTCACATCATATGCTGCGGGTGTGTCCATCGACCTCCTCGTATGTGCTCTGCTGCTCTGGTTGGACTTCAGTTTGTCCTATGCCTCTTACTATAAATTTAAAATAACGCCGTCGACTGACATAGCCTCCTGTGGCAACGGATGAATCGAGAAGAAGAAACTTTATTAGCGCGACCTGGTATTTATAGTCAGGTTGTGAAAAAACTCATGTCTGAACAATTTTTAACTTGTCAGATTTTGTCGAAGCGTCACTTCCCCCACTCTCGTTCAATTCATTAATTTCGCCTATCTTCGCGAATTACGAAGTTTGTTTCACACCACTCGATGCTCAATCGATCACTAATTTTTATATGTTTACTATACGTAAATTACACTTCTTTATTGTAATTACAAAAAGAGCTATTCACTTTTTACGTATAGTAATTGCACTTTTCGTCATTTCGGCACGGTCTTTTACCCCTTTATTCACCTTTAATTTCTATACACTTTGGTGTCTTTTGTTTTACCCTATCGTACATATTTTCCTTATAATTAAAATAAAATATAAAATTATTCTACTTGAAAAGTGTTGGTTACATTTCAGGAACGGACAGGCTTTACATACACAAACAGGATACGCGTGTACACAACGCCAGACGACAGGTGCGTCGGGAATGCGTGTCCATGCATGAATTCTGCGCTCCCTATTTTTAACTACGATACAGCTTATGCAATCTGAATCATGTTTATTAATTCATATTTATTTATTTTTATTATTTATTTCATTTTGGCAACGCACAGTACCGTTAATGGTTGTACTGTTGCAACATATATATATATATATATATATATATATATATTGTAACGACTAGATTTGTACGTCTCTGTAAAAATGTAGGTATTTCGTGTGTTCGCCTCACACAAATGGTCGTTACTTATATATTTCGCTGACGATGTCCGTAGCGATCTTGCAATTACCAGTACAACGCGAGTGGAAACCTTACCTGTTCTTCGTTAGGTGTGCATAAATCCCGGGTGGCGCCAAATTGTTTCATTAAAACAATTAAATAAAAAAAAAGGATGATTAAGCGATATCAGCTCTGGCGGTGTGGAGAATTCAAATTTATTCCCGCCTTCGTTCGACTTTCTTAATCGAGCGGTTAATTCGCCAAGTTTCCGACGTGAGCGCTTACTGTCAATCCTAGTTGTTCGCTAAAATGAACAAATATTATAATACACTTTCCTAATGAAATAAAAACAGTAGTTACTACTCTGTACTAGTTTCTTTTATTACGATTAGTATTTATTCAGTAATATAAAATTATATTTTTATTATCAAACAAATTTGCACCGGCAATTAATATAAGACAAATATCTCAGGTTGGCGAAATGAACTGAACGAATGACCCAGTCAAATATGGCGACTGCTTGGTTTGTTTACATTTAGTTACATTCAGATTCAGGATTCTTGTGATTACGATAGAAATATTATTAATGATTACAATAAAGTACACTACCTTACATTATTTGTACTTAAATAATATAATGTGTAATTATAATTTGTTCCTGAAGTGTGGTAAAGTGTGGTTTAACAGTTCATAATTTTCAAACAGGTTATTTTACTAGATAACAAAATTTCAGTGTTTTATTTTTTTAATTAATCTTAGAAAGAAATAATATTCAGTTTATAGTGAGAGTTCAGATTACTGGGAGAAAAATTTAAAGTGAATTTATTTCAGAAATTCGGGTAATTTAATAATACTTATCAAATCAGTTGACTTGATGTGGACTGTCAATCAGTTGTAATGGGATGGGGTCTTCAATCGTCATCAATTTTCAATATTCTTGGGGCTTAAGTACGTCTGGCATCTTTTTCATGTTAGTTGTAGTAATTTATTCATTTAAAATTTATTTAAATTGGTCATTGGCATCAGTTAAATGTTCTCGTACTTTGTCTGCTTCTTACGTCTTTATCTTTTTGAATTTTGATTACTTTTTAAACATTTTAGATTAAAATTTTGGTCATTCACGGCCTGGCGTCTATTCTGGAAGAGCGTCACTTATTGAATAATAGGATTTAACGGAAAATTCGTAACCAACGTTCGTTGTCATGGTAACTCTTTGCCTTTGATTGGCTAAGCTTGACATAAGTCCATTGTTATCATTTTTGAATTTTTATTCAAAATCACTGTATATCTTCTGATTGCTTTTATTCTTCCGTCTTCCTTCCTATGTATTAAATTTTATCACTACTGTTTGTATTTCCTTTCAAAGATTATTTTGACATCCCATAAAGTTGGGTTCTCTTATGTATTAAAATTTGACAGTTATGTTGATATTTGTTAATTACATTTCGTTCTTATTTTAAGTCCTTAATCTAACATTTATCTTTTAATATGATTCACAAATTATCCTTGACTAGTTGCTTGCCTTGGATTTGCTAATTTCCTTGTTGATTTTTTACAATTTGTAGTTATTTGTTTTTTACAGTTAGGCATTTCATAGGCCTAAGTAGTAGTTGGCTATATTTACTTATTTTATACAAATTACATCTCAATTTACCCTCGTACATGTTTTGTTTTGATATTATAAATGATTTGTTTACTTATTGATGTGTTTTGGATCTGTTTTTATTATAATTGTATGTTACCATCAGTTTCTACATTATGGATTGTTAATTATTTCCTAACTGATTTTCCAGTATTATTATATCTGTATTCTTTCTATTTTTATTTATTTATTTTGCCATCGTTAATAATTAGGCTATTACTTACTATTCTCTATTACATAAAATATAACATCTAGGCCTATGGTCTGTAGAATTCCTTCAGCCATAGGCCTATCCTATTCATAGATTTAAACTAACAATTCTTTAACAGCTACTAAGCAACGTTTGTTAACAATTTGTTTCATTCTTACTTATTTTTAGGTGATAGAACATCATCACATTGTTTAAATCTACTTAATTCTATCCCTTAGAACATGGGTTGTTTATTGATTTTGCTCTTATTTCTTTATTATATTTTTCTTATACAAACTCTATCTTCTAGCCATGGTAACCCTAACTTTTAATCTTCCATGTGATTCCCCCTTTGAATACTATTGTATCCCTTACTTACAATTAAACTTAATGCTATCATTAACAAGATTCTTATTAAATAATATTGTTCACTATTAATCATTTAGTGTTTATCACAGATTATTCAGTGTTTATACCTAATACTATCATTAACCAAATTCTTATTTACTAATAATGTTCACCATTAAACCATTTAGCGTTTATCACTGATTTATTAAGTGTTTATACCTATCAATAGGGTTTCTCATTATTTTGGGGTCTTGCACTATCACTTTTGCACTTCTTAAATTTTATTTTAAGTGTTATTAGTAGGTAATCCCTAACATTACTTTCTCTTTGTCACTTAGTTATGTTTATTTTCTCACTATCTCACTAC
Source organism: Magicicada septendecula (assembly GCA_034769895.1). Classification (NCBI taxonomy): domain Eukaryota; kingdom Metazoa; phylum Arthropoda; class Insecta; order Hemiptera; family Cicadidae; genus Magicicada; species Magicicada septendecula. Next base: position 187,869 of record JAWRYS010000505.1, read on the forward strand.
CTCTCTCTTTACAAATGTTATTTATATGATTCATAAGTTCATGTTTTTATAGAGTTCTTTATTACATTTAAACTCTATTTCTTTGGTTAGTGTACTTTTACTTTTTCATTAGGTACTTTACTGGGTTTTATCAATTGTCATTTACATTTATCGTTTAATCGATAATAATAAGTATCTTTTACATTGGTTAGTTATTGGTTTCGTTTCCATTATTATATTTGAGTGTATCATTTCTCCTTTTTCTATTCTATATTATTTGTTGGTGTTTTATCATTTGTTTTCCTTTTATTTCCTTTATACTTGTTTTGTTTCATTTTCATTTTCCTCCTTCTTCGATTTCATTTTATTTCCTTTTATTTTGGTTTTCCACTTTCTCATTTGATTTTATTTTATTTGGTTGTATTGAGTTAGTAGTAGTATTGAGTTCAAACCACTTTCTTATTTGGTTTCGGTTTTCCCCTTCTCCTTTGGTTTCCTTTTACTTGGTCAATCACTTGGGTTAGGTCATGTCGTTGTTTGTCGCGTCATTGTCATTTTATTTTCATTAGTTTAAACATTTTATATATTTGATTCGTCGGTTTTATCCCTGGTATTGGGGTGGCTTATTTGTGTTGTAACAATATATATATATATATTATGTTAACACGGGTGTCTCCTCGTTAATCCTCTCTGTTGTGAATGCCAATTTATTATGTATCTTATTTTAATATGTTTTATAATAATGTTAAGTATATCTCCTTTCCTCTCTATTTAATATAATTGGGTTATTGTGGGTGAAAATTATGTGTATAGTGTGTAATTTGAATTTTTCGCTCAAGCCTATTCTGCGTTGGAGAGAAGATAAGAAATTTTTATTATATTCTCTTCTCTTTAATACCTAAGCAGTCTGCGAATAGCGCTGTGGTTCCCAGACAACGGAAATTTGTAGGTTAACCCACCACGTACGGTGATTATTAGTTACACTCTTTACTTATCTTATATCTTGTTCACACTACACTAAATCTTATACAAATGAGAAGATATCGGAATTCTGAAAGGATTCTTTATTAATATTTAATATTTCTTGTCCAACAAAGTTGTTTCTTTTATGTTAGATACAAAAGGCTATATGTCAGAAGTAATCGATTATCGATCAAGTTCAAGGTTTTATATTATTTTTAGTTATGATTTTATATTTCTTTAAATACAGAGCGTGAAGGTTCTTTCAACTGTTAGTAAGATCAGAAAATGCATAAATAGGAATACAAGGTATTACAATATAGAGTTAAGTTTTTATTAAATAATATTTAAAATAATTGTAGTTTTACCGTCCGCTCGGCATCGTGACTCGATGAGGCCGTGTACAGATAAACCTTTCGTCTTGACAGCAACTGATCAGCATGCAGATAAATTTGCTCTCGTCAGTCTTCATTCCAAGTTGAAAATAAAGTTTAATTCTTGGTCCTGGGATGATGCAGAAATACCGCTCCTTTTGTTCACCAATGTCTGAGTTTGTGTTTACGTGCTTCGACGACTTTCGAGTCCAATTACGTTTTTTCTATTGAACTGTGTAAACTGAAGTTCCGATATAATTTGGTGTTTATTTTCGTTTCTTTTACGTTATGGGATTATATCACTTTATGCAGGTAGTTATTTCTCAAGTTTTGTTAGTTAATTAAGTTAACATTTGTTCATTTTCTGGATTTTTTGCAATCAGAGTTCTTCCTTTATTTTTCGTTACTTTCGTGTATAGGTTTTAGATTGTCCAATTATATAATACGGTTAAATGATAGTGGACCATACTATTGTGATTTATTATTCAGTTGTTTAAATTTCTATGGACTTTGTATTTAAATTAAATCAAATCTTTTCTGAGCATCTTTTAACTAAACCGTCTTCGTTCATGTAAATTTTTCCAATAATCAAATCAACAAATTCTATCTACTTTGTCGTCCCTGGCAACCATCTTTTTTATTCTTATTCGATATTATGTTATATTATAATCATTTCATACAATGTTCTTCCACTCATCAAAATAATCCCTTTCTAAATTTCCATTATATCCGAATATAATTTTACTTATGGCTTGTTTCCTAATTCTTATATATTTTGCTGTCTTTTCCTCTTAGTCTATTTATTTTAACAAATATTATTTTTCTGTTACTAAACATTATCTATCGGTATCATTGCACTATGGCATTATAAGAATTTATTTAATTTGAGTTTATTTATTTGTTATTATCAATTATTATTAACTTCTCCCTAACTCATTAGATTCTATTTAGTATTTGTTACTAATTTCTTTACCTAACCTTTCTGATCTGACTTACTATATAATGTTACTAGTTGTTAGGCCCATCCTTATACCTTGATTTACTTCTGAATTTAACTTGTTACTATCTGCAATATTATAGAATCATTTATCTATTTATGACATGGTTGTATTAAAGTCTTTTGTATCTCATTAACAATTATAGCCTTTTTGGCCAAGTTTACAATTATAATCATCTTATTATCTAAGTACATGTATACAAATAATTAACTCTATAAAATCTAACAAAAGCTTTATCGTGACCTATGGATAACACATAAAATGAAATTAATTAGTAATCAATTACTGAGTTCAACAACAGCTCTATAATGGTAAATTGATAACACATAATACTTAATTACCTGGTATTCTATTAACAGAAAACTTTCACTTGCTAACACAAAATATAACATCACTATCATGATAACAATATAACATGATACAATTAATAACAAGTACATTTGAGTAACTTAAGTCATACACCATTTACTCATTCTCATCTACTTTAAAACATCAATTATTATGAAACAGTCAAAATTAGTTTTTACATTATGTGTCAATGTCTGTTGTTTACCTCTCACTGAACCTTGAGGTTTATTATTATTAACATTATCACTTTCTTATCTTTTTACCTTGTATTCTTATTTTATTTAAACAATCATGGGTTGGGTTTCTGACCTTTTACAAGTGTGGATAATTAATAAATTTTCTTCTCTATTCTAAATCTTATAAGTTGATTTATGTAACGTCGAGGACCGTATTTCCGTTATGTTACAATATATATATTGTAACATAACGACTCTTTATCAAAGGTTTCCGCCTCTCCAAGAGTGTATTGCAATTACGGGTTTAGTTAATTCAGCCCCACTGTTGTAAGCGCCATTCTGTAACATACCGCCTTTTAGTGTGTGTGTGACGTCCGTCTTTTTTACAGTCTCGGATCGGTCAGAAAACCTCTTAGCAATCACCACTTATGAATTATAAAGACTGAGGTTTAAATAAAGTTGGTGGTAATGTTACCCAAACAAAGCAGAAATCGAGTGTGTGTGATTTTGGTCAAGTAGGGAAGTTGTTTAGCCTTCTTTTGAAGAGAGAGCAAGTACCGTTTGTTTACCCTCGGATTAGACGATTTCAAAATTTTTCAAATATTTGCCGTGAACCGAATCAGCTGATTTTGACATTAGTCTCCAAATATAGGTTAACCAAACGACACTGTTGCTGAATACGACCTGGTGGATCGTCCTCTTCTTATTTTTTCTGAAATCTACTACAACTACCCACTACAATAAAGGAAACGCATTTTATTATTCAATATCATTTCTCAATAATATTTATTTATAATATTATTGGTTTTTCTCTTCCGCCAAAATACAAATATTACAATCGATATTTTCATTAACTAGTACATGATATCGACTTCATTGAGTAAACATGGAATTGTCATAAAATCTGGTTTTGACCGATTTTACAATTTTATCTTTTATTTAAACATCAATCAACATATAATTCTTTTATTTATTTCCCCAGGGTTAAGGGTAAGTTCTTTGTGTTATGAGATGGTCAGAAATGGATAATTATACTACGCTTTACAAATATAGAAAAACTTCGAAAATTTGTTTATTCTCTTAGTACGTAGTTCCGGATTTGTCCGTAAGAGAGCAGATTGTTTTTTATTAAAACATGTGATTACACTTTGAAAGTTTTTGTACTGAACGACAATTTGATTTGAGGGTTTCTTTGTTAAATATTAAAAGAAATGTTTATATTACCTCTCTTCTCGAAGTCTTACTTGTGTGAAGCTGTTTCTCAGGTGGTGTTCTTAGTTATTTTGTAATTTCATGACCGTCTGTCAGATACTATCTCGTCAAAAAAACTCGAAACGCGGCTAGGCTAGGCCTGACCTTCCAAAAGGTTTTTCACTTTTATTATGGAGTATAGCAAGTTACCTTTGATAATTAAGGTAGTGGAACATACTGTTTATACTGTTATTTAAATTTTGTAACAATTTTGTGCTGTTCAAAAGATTTCTAAAGGATTTTTTAATACAATTTTTATCTCATCATTTTGTCAACCGGACGGTTTTCAATCTCAAATTCGATTAAACAATACTTGTTATTTCGTTACTCTTAGTAACCCATAATTTTTTATATCATTTTTTATTGGTGCTGCTATTTACTTTTTAGTATATAGGCGGTTTTTAATTATTATAAATTTATTTTTGATTTACCGAAAAATAATTCCTTTTAATTTTGGTTTCTTTCCCAATTTGATTTACATAATAGTTTTTTGTTTATTTTCTTATAACTTTAGTTATAAGTCTTTAATATTATTATTAACTTTAAATGAATTTATATATTACTTATTAATCTCTTATAGTATTCTTACACTGCACTATTTTCTTCTGCCATTTCCCTCATACAGTATTATTTTAATTTTTATTATCATCTGATATTTAAATCTTTTATTTTTTTAAAACCCTGGGTTATCTTATATAATAACACAATTATTTTATGAAATATAAAATTAACATAGGTACTAAATTTTGTTGCCTACACAATATAAATCCTACAATAACTAAACAAAATACATAATTAGTTGGTAGCATCATAGTCTACTATTATAGTATATAATTCTCACATCTACAGCACAATTCTGTAAGAAGTTCCCTTCACCTTCACTTATTACCTCACTGGGTACACTATAACTCACTTGTCACTGTATATCACTTCAATATTGTTTATAATGTTTAGTGATACAACTTAATTTTTAGCTAGTTATAGTTTACCCATTTCTGACCTTTATGGTAGTACAAGAGTTATCAGTTATTGGGACTGGGTTATGTACTATTACATAAAGCCCCCCCACTAGAACAAATTTATTTTGGTTTTACTCGTTTACTAAAATAAATTGTTGATTGTTTCAATTCTCCTAATATTCTTGGCTCTTTTTTTCTTCGTAATATTGTTTCATTTCCGACTGGTTGTACACTCCTTTTATTCTGTTATTGTTAATTGTTTTAATTTCATAGGTATTATTCCCCTTCACCTGGGTTATGAGGTAAGGTCCAGTATAAAGTAACAGTAGCTTCCGAGCAATACCCTCTATAGAACTGGGTAGTTGTCTATTTTTGATTAATACCTTATCTCCCATCTGGTATGTATCCAATCTTAAGTACAAGACGTAATTAATATGTCATCCACATATATGGTAGTAAAATCTAAAACTTCCTTACCTAAAATTTGGTCCATGCATTGGATGAACACGGCCACAGAATTTACCAATCTGAAAGGCAAACGCTTAAAATGATAATTTCGTCCTTCGAATATGAAAGCAACATATTGTCTGCTGTTAGGGTGCAACTCTATTTGCCAATATCCACAGACTGCATCCCAAGTACTCATGTACTTGCATCCATAGAATTTTTTCATTATTTCTTCAATCTCACCTGGAGACGTGCGATCGTTAATGAGCATTTTATTCAACTCCCGAGCATCAAGACATAGTCTTACTTGACCATCTTTCTTCGGTATAGCTACCAATGGGCTGGTATACGGAGAACTACTTCTTTCAATTATGTCTTCCAATATCATCTTTGAATTTCTTTCCTTGCTGCCTCTTTCAAAGCTTGAGCAATAGGGTATGACCGTTTATTAAAATTTACATTTTCCTTGAACTTTAGTTCACACAAGAAGTTTTTTGCTTTTCCTGGTGACTCTGAGAATACTGATTTATATTTATCATAAATTTTTATAAGCTGTTGTTTTTGTTTTACATTAATTATTTCCGGTGCCTGCCTATTCTGAAACTCAATTATCTCTTCTATCTTCTCTTGCCAAATCTTTGATTCTGTTACTTCTGTGTTTTTACCTAGGGTTAATCTATTATCCTCCCTAATAAAAAATGAGCTCGGACACTGAGGGGCACTTTGGCTACCAATTATCTCAGCCGTTAACTCACCATTTTCTGTGCTCAAGGTTACTATACCCCTGGCCAGATTTATAATTGCAGTGTGTCGCCGTAGCATATCACACCCTATTAACACCCTAAACGGTAGCCCTTTTGCTACTAAAAATCCCATAGGTATTCCTATTCCACTAGTGGTAACATTCAAAGACACTTGTTTCCTGATTGTTTTATTTTGTTTCCCGGTGGCACCAACAATTGTTAAATTATTAATTGGTAAAGTAGGTATTCTCTCAGTAGTTAGCTCAGTAATACGGTCTAGTTCTAATTGATCAATAATTGAAATATTTGCTCCTGTATCAATCATGGCCTCTGCTGACACTCCATTTAATTTTATTTGTATATAGACTATGTCATTGTTTGGCGATGACTCTTTAATTGCCCTTTCTTCCATTAACTCTGACTGTATATTTTTTTTTAAAATTATTTCTGATAATGGTTATTGGTTTGTTTAATTTATTATTATAATTGGGTTTGTGGTAAATTCTGTGCCCTGTTGTTTCTAGCAGTGACGGGCAGTCACATCTTCTCACTGCTGGTACCCGTTTCCCCTATTTCCATCATTATTATTGTTTGATTCAACATTTTCATTATGTTGAATATTGCTTATTGGTCTCCTTTCTTCATCACTATCTCTAAATCTAGGTTGCTCTTCACTCCTACTCCTTTGTGGACCTTCTTCTCGGTGATAAGAATCATGTCTGTAATTTCGACTGTTATAATTTGGCCATCTTCCTCGATACCTGTTATTAAAATAATTGTTATTAGCATGCACATAATTTACTCTAGGTTGATTATCTCTTGGTGGTTCATTCTTCCACTCCTCGGTATTCCCTGACCTCCATCTACTCCTCCTATAATAAGATTCTTGCTCATAATTTTCTAGTAGCGTTTCCATGCCTCCAATAGTTTTTATTTGTCCACTTAATCGGGCACTGATGATCTTCTCTTCGAAATGATACGCAATTTTGGTCACTAGACACTCTTCAGGGAGCTTTGGGTCTAAATACTTTGCTATACACACCTTCCCCAAAAAGTAAGCAGTTGGTGTTTGTCCCATTGTACGGTCATACCTACCATGACAGATATCGTCCCTAATAATGTTTTGTACTGACTCCGACCAGTACTTAAGTTTGAACATTGTTTTGAAACCCCCATAATCACACACCTCGTTCCTGATTACCGTCCACCAATTATCATTGATGTTTTTGAAAGATTCGTCTAATATACCTTTGATCATATTCCATCGATTCTCCTTTGATCTGTTCAAAATTTCGTCTACTCTCCCTAAAAATTCGAGTGGGTTTCTGCGATAATCCCGAAAGTTTACACTTTCCTTACTATCTTGGATAACATGATGACTATTGCATGCAGATCTAGAACTTATTCTATCTACATCACATTGTAAATTGGTTTGTATTTGTTGCAAATTATCTAATTTCTCTGCTTGGCTATTACACTGATTTTTTACATTCTCTACTGTTTTATGAAAATCCGAAAATTTACAGTTTAGACTGCCTTTGATACTATCTAACTGGTCATTGTTTTCTTGGCATATGGCCATTACACGAACTTGATTATTTTGTTCCTCCTTTTCCATTCGTGCATCGATTCCTGTTTTAATTAGTTCCATCTTTTCTTCTGTTTTATCCAATCTTTGATTGGTTTCTATTAATTTCTTCTCTGCCTCTTCCTTATATTCATCTACTCTTTGGCTTAGCGTATTACTGACCAGTTCAATTTTACTCTCTAGATTTTCTCTTAATTCCTTGTTGAAGTTCTCCATCTTACCCTCAATTTGTTTTAAATTCTCATTATTCTCTTCAAATTTTGCATTAATCTCTTCTCTTTGTCCTTCAACAGTTTCTTTCAGTTCATGGTATTGTTCATTCATGGTTTGTTTGATATTTCCATGAATGGTCTCTATTTTTTCATTTAGTTGTTTGACTAAACTTTCCTGAATGCTATCTATTTTCTCATTGGTCTGTCTATTTTGTTCCTCCTGTTTCTTAAAATTCTCCTTATTTTCCTCATTGGTTTGTTTTAAGTTTTCCTCCTGTTTTCTAAAATTTTCATCTATTTTGTTATTGGTTTGCTTTGAAGTTTCCTCCTGTTTTCTAAATTTTTCAGCCATAAATTTCATCATGTCTTGCCAATTAGGTTCTTCTCTGGCTACCGCTTTGTCTGGTTGGTCCCCTTGGGCATCCTCTTCAACTATTTCCTTGTCCGTATCTGTGATTACTTCGGTTTCTTCTTTATCACCCACTGGTTGTTCCATTTCACTGTCCGTAAATATTTCTATCTATCGTTCCTGTTCACCTTCTTCCTTCTCCTTTTCTTCTGCCCTCTTCTTCGATCTGCCTCTGGTATTATGCATTTCTTGTTTTCTCATAACTGCCGACGATAATTAGGTTTTTTCGTATATTAATTTATTAAATATATCAAAATTCTTTTCTAATTACAGCCCTTTTACGTTGAGCGCCAATTTGTAACGTAACGACTCTTTATCAAAGGTTTCCGCCTCTCCAAGAGTGTATTGCAATTACGGGTTTAGTTAATTCAGCCCCACTGTTGTAAGCGCCATTCTGTAACGTACCGCCTTTAAGTGTGTGTGTGACGTCCGTCTTTTTTACAGTCTCGGATCGATCAGAAAACCTCTTAGCAATCGCCACTTATGAATTATAAAGACTGAGGTTTAAATAAAGTTGGTGGTAATGTTACCCAAACAAAGCAGAAATCGAGTGTGTGTGATTTTGGTCAAGTAGGGAAGTTGTTTAGCCTTCTTTTGAAGAGAGAGCAAGTACCGTTTGTTTACCCTCGGATTAGACGATTTCAAAATTTTTCAAATATTTGCCGTGAACCGAATCAGCTGATTTTGACATTAGTCTCCAAATATAGGTTAACCAAACGACACTGTTGCTGAATACGACCTGGTGGATCGTCCTCTTCTTATTTTTTCTGAAATCTACTACAACTACCCACTACAATAAAGGAAACACATTTTATTATTCAATATCATTTCTCAATAATATTTATTTATAATATTATTGGTTTTTCTCTTCCGCCAAAATACAAATATTACAATCGATATTTTCATTAACTAGTACATGATATCGACTTCATTGAGTAAACATGGAATTGTCATAAAATCTGGTTTTGACCGATTTTACAATTTTATCTTTTATTTAAACATCAATCAACATATAATTCTTTTATTTATTTCCCCAGGGTTAAGGGTAAGTTCTTTGTGTTATGAGATGGTCAGAAATGGATAATTATACTATGCTTTACAAATATAGAAAAACTTCGAAAATTTGTTTATTCTCTTAGTACGTAGTTCCGGATTTGTCCGTAAGAGAGCAGATTGTTTTTTATTAAAACATGTGATTACACTTTGAAAGTTTTTGTACTGAACGACAATTTGATTTGAGGGTTTCTTTGTTAAATATTAAAAGAAATGTTTATATTACCTCTCTTCTCGAAGTTCTTACTTGTGTGAAGCTGTTTCTCAGGTGGTGTTCTTAGTTATTTTGTAATTTCATGACCGTCTGTCAGATACTATCTCGTCAAAAAAACTCGAAACGCGGCTAGGCTAGGCCTGACCTTCCAAAAGGTTTTTCACTTTTATTATGGAGTATAGCAAGTTACCTTTGATAATTAAGGTAGTGGAACATACTGTTTATACTGTTATTTAAATTTTGTAACAATTTTGTGCTGTTCAAAAGATTTCTAAAGGATTTTTTAATACAATTTTTATCTCATCATTTTGTCAACCGGACGGTTTTCAATCTCAAATTCGATTAAACAATACTTGTTATTTCGTTACTCTTAGTAACCCATAATTTTTTATATCATTTTTTATTGGTGCTGCTATTTACTTTTTAGTATATAGGCGGTTTTTAATTATTATAAATTTATTTTTGATTTACCGAAAAATAATTCCTTTTAATTTTGGTTTCTTTCCCAATTTGATTTACATAATAGTTTTTTGTTTATTTTCTTATAACTTTAGTTATAAGTCTTTAATATTATTATTAACTTTAAATGAATTTATATATTACTTATTAATCTCTTATAGTATTCTTACACTGCACTATTTTCTTCTGCCATTTCCCTCATACAGTATTATTTTAATTTTTATTATCATCTGATATTTAAATCTTTTATTTTTTTAAAACCCTGGGTTATCTTATATAATAACACAATTATTTTATGAAATATAAAATTAACATAGGTACTAAATTTTGTTGCCTACACAATATAAATCCTACAATAACTAAACAAAATACATAATTAGTTGGTAGCATCATAGTCTACTATTATAGTATATAATTCTCACATCTACAGCACAATTCTGTAAGAAGTTCCCTTCACCTTCACTTATTACCTCACTGGGTACACTATAACTCACTTGTCACTGTATATCACTTCAATATTGTTTATAATGTTTAGTGATACAACTTAATTTTTAGCTAGTTATAGTTTACCCATTTCTGACCTTTATGGTAGTACAAGAGTTATCAGTTATTGGGACTGGGTTATGTACTATTACATAAAGCCCCCCCACTAGAACAAATTTATTTTGGTTTTACTCGTTTACTAAAATAAATTGTTGATTGTTTCAATTCTCCTAATATTCTTGGCTCTTTTTTTCTTCGTAATATTGTTTCATTTCCGACTGGTTGTACACTCCTTTTATTCTGTTATTGTTAATTGTTTTAATTTCATAGGTATTATTCCCCTTCACCTGGGTTATGAGGTAAGGTCCAGTATAAAGTAACAGTAGCTTCCGAGCAATACCCTCTATAGAACTGGGTAGTTGTCTATTTTTGATTAATACCTTATCTCCCATCTGGTATGTATCCAATCTTAAGTACAAGACGTAATTAATATGTCATCCACATATATGGTAGTAAAATCTAAAACTTCCTTACCTAAAATTTGGTCCATGCATTGGATGAACACGGCCACAGAATTTACCAATCTGAAAGGCAAACGCTTAAAATGATAATTTCGTCCTTCGAATATGAAAGCAACATATTGTCTGCTGTTAGGGTGCAACTCTATTTGCCAATATCCACAGACTGCATCCCAAGTACTCATGTACTTGCATCCATAGAATTTTTTCATTATTTCTTCAATCTCACCTGGAGACGTGCGATCGTTAATGAGCATTTTATTCAACTCCCGAGCATCAAGACATAGTCTTACTTGACCATCTTTCTTCGGTATAGCTACCAATGGGCTGGTATACGGAGAACTACTTCTTTCAATTATGTCTTCCAATATCATCTTTGAATTTCTTTCCTTGCTGCCTCTTTCAAAGCTTGAGCAATAGGGTATGACCGTTTATTAAAATTTACATTTTCCTTGAACTTTAGTTCACACAAGAAGTTTTTTGCTTTTCCTGGTGACTCTGAGAATACTGATTTATATTTATCATAAATTTTTATAAGCTGTTGTTTTTGTTTTACATTAATTATTTCCGGTGCCTGCCTATTCTGAAACTCAATTATCTCTTCTATCTTCTCTTGCCAAATCTTTGATTCTGTTACTTCTGTGTTTTTACCTAGGGTTAATCTATTATCCTCCCTAATAAAAAATGAGCTCGGACACTGAGGGGCACTTTGGCTACCAATTATCTCAGCCGTTAACTCACCATTTTCTGTGCTCAAGGTTACTATACCCCTGGCCAGATTTATAATTGCAGTGTGTCGCCGTAGCATATCACACCCTATTAACACCCTAAACGGTAGCCCTTTTGCTACTAAAAATCCCATAGGTATTCCTATTCCACTAGTGGTAACATTCAAAGACACTTGTTTCCTGATTGTTTTATTTTGTTTCCCGGTGGCACCAACAATTGTTAAATTATTAATTGGTAAAGTAGGTATTCTCTCAGTAGTTAGCTCAGTAATACGGTCTAGTTCTAATTGATCAATAATTGAAATATTTGCTCCTGTATCAATCATGGCCTCTGCTGACACTCCATTTAATTTTATTTGTATATAGACTATGTCATTGTTTGGCGATGACTCTTTAATTGCCCTTTCTTCCATTAACTCTGACTGTATATTTTTTTTTTAAATTATTTCTGATAATGGTTATTGGTTTGTTTAATTTATTATTATAATTGGGTTTGTGGTAAATTCTGTGCCCTGTTGTTTCTAGCAGTGACGGGCAGTCACATCTTCTCACTGCTGGTACCCGTTTCCCCTATTTCCATCATTATTATTGTTTGATTCAACATTTTCATTATGTTGAATATTGCTTATTGGTCTCCTTTCTTCATCACTATCTCTAAATCTAGGTTGCTCTTCACTCCTACTCCTTTGTGGACCTTCTTCTCGGTGATAAGAATCATGTCTGTAATTTCGACTGTTATAATTTGGCCATCTTCCTCGATACCTGTTATTAAAATAATTGTTATTAGCATGCACATAATTTACTCTAGGTTGATTATCTCTTGGTGGTTCATTCTTCCACTCCTCGGTATTCCCTGACCTCCATCTACTCCTCCTATAATAAGATTCTTGCTCATAATTTTCTAGTAGCGTTTCCATGCCTCCAATAGTTTTTATTTGTCCACTTAATCGGGCACTGATGATCTTCTCTTCGAAATGATACGCAATTTTGGTCACTAGACACTCTTCAGGGAGCTTTGGGTCTAAATACTTTGCTATACACACCTTCCCCAAAAAGTAAGCAGTTGGTGTTTGTCCCATTGTACGGTCATACCTACCATGACAGATATCGTCCCTAATAATGTTTTGTACTGACTCCGACCAGTACTTAAGTTTGAACATTGTTTTGAAACCCCCATAATCACACACCTCGTTCCTGATTACCGTCCACCAATTATCATTGATGTTTTTGAAAGATTCGTCTAATATACCTTTGATCATATTCCATCGATTCTCCTTTGATCTGTTCAAAATTTCGTCTACTCTCCCTAAAAATTCGAGTGGGTTTCTGCGATAATCCCGAAAGTTTACACTTTCCTTACTATCTTGGATAACATGATGACTATTGCATGCAGATCTAGAACTTATTCTATCTACATCACATTGTAAATTGGTTTGTATTTGTTGCAAATTATCTAATTTCTCTGCTTGGCTATTACACTGATTTTTTACATTCTCTACTGTTTTATGAAAATCCGAAAATTTACAGTTTAGACTGCCTTTGATACTATCTAACTGGTCATTGTTTTCTTGGCATATGGCCATTACACGAACTTGATTATTTTGTTCCTCCTTTTCCATTCGTGCATCGATTCCTGTTTTAATTAGTTCCATCTTTTCTTCTGTTTTATCCAATCTTTGATTGGTTTCTATTAATTTCTTCTCTGCCTCTTCCTTATATTCATCTACTCTTTGGCTTAGCGTATTACTGACCAGTTCAATTTTACTCTCTAGATTTTCTCTTAATTCCTTGTTGAAGTTCTCCATCTTACCCTCAATTTGTTTTAAATTCTCATTATTCTCTTCAAATTTTGCATTAATCTCTTCTCTTTGTCCTTCAACAGTTTCTTTCAGTTCATGGTATTGTTCATTCATGGTTTGTTTGATATTTCCATGAATGGTCTCTATTTTTTCATTTAGTTGTTTGACTAAACTTTCCTGAATGCTATCTATTTTCTCATTGGTCTGTCTATTTTGTTCCTCCTGTTTCTTAAAATTCTCCTTATTTTCCTCATTGGTTTGTTTTAAGTTTTCCTCCTGTTTTCTAAAATTTTCATCTATTTTGTTATTGGTTTGCTTTGAAGTTTCCTCCTGTTTTCTAAATTTTTCAGCCATAAATTTCATCATGTCTTGCCAATTAGGTTCTTCTCTGGCTACCGCTTTGTCTGGTTGGTCCCCTTGGGCATCCTCTTCAACTATTTCCTTGTCCGTATCTGTGATTACTTCGGTTTCTTCTTTATCACCCACTGGTTGTTCCATTTCACTGTCCGTAAATATTTCTATCTATCGTTCCTGTTCACCTTCTTCCTTCTCCTTTTCTTCTGCCCTCTTCTTCGATCTGCCTCTGGTATTATGCATTTCTTGTTTTCTCATAACTGCCGACGATAATTAGGTTTTTTCGTATATTAATTTATTAAATATATCAAAATTCTTTTCTAATTACAGCCCTTTTACGTTGAGCGCCAATTTGTAACGTAACGACTCTTTATCAAAGGTTTCCGCCTCTCCAAGAGTGTATTGCAATTACGGGTTTAGTTAATTCAGCCCCACTGTTGTAAGCGCCATTCTGTAACGTACCGCCTTTTAGTGTGTGTGTGACGTCCGTCTTTTTTACAGTCTCGGATCGATCAGAAAACCTCTTAGCAATCGCCACTTATGAATTATAAAGACTGAGGTTTAAATAAAGTTGGTGGTAATGTTACCCAAACAAAGCAGAAATCGAGTGTGTGTGATTTTGGTCAAGTAGGGAAGTTGTTTAGCCTTCTTTTGAAGAGAGAGCAAGTACCGTTTGTTTACCCTCGGATTAGACGATTTCAAAATTTTTCAAATATTTGCCGTGAACCGAATCAGCTGATTTTGACATTAGTCTCCAAATATAGGTTAACCAAACGACACTGTTGCTGAATACGACCTGGTGGATCGTCCTCTTCTTATTTTTTCTGAAATCTACTGCAACTACCCACTACAATAAAGGAAACACATTTTATTATTCAATATCATTTCTCAATAATATTTATTTATAATATTATTGGTTTTTCTCTTCCGCCAAAATACAAATATTACAATCGATATTTTCATTAACTAGTACATGATATCGACTTCATTGAGTAAACATGGAATTGTCATAAAATCTGGTTTTGACCGATTTTACAATTTTATCTTTTATTTAAACATCAATCAACATATAATTCTTTTATTTATTTCCCCAGGGTTAAGGGTAAGTTCTTTGTGTTATGAGATGGTCAGAAATGGATAATTATACTACGCTTTACAAATATAGAAAAACTTCGAAAATTTGTTTATTCTCTTAGTACGTAGTTCCGGATTTGTCCGTAAGAGAGCAGATTGTTTTTTATTAAAACATGTGATTACACTTTGAAAGTTTTTGTACTGAACGACAATTTGATTTGAGGGTTTCTTTGTTAAATATTAAAAGAAATGTTTATATTACCTCTCTTCTCGAAGTTCTTACTTGTGTGAAGCTGTTTCTCAGGTGGTGTTCTTAGTTATTTTGTAATTTCATGACCGTCTGTCAGATACTATCTCGTCAAAAAAACTCGAAACGCGGCTAGGCTAGGCCTGACCTTCCAAAAGGTTTTTCACTTTTATTATGGAGTATAGCAAGTTACCTTTGATAATTAAGGTAGTGGAACATACTGTTTATACTGTTATTTAAATTTTGTAACAATTTTGTGCTGTTCAAAAGATTTCTAAAGGATTTTTTAATACAATTTTTATCTCATCATTTTGTCAACCGGACGGTTTTCAATCTCAAATTCGATTAAACAATACTTGTTATTTCGTTACTCTTAGTAACCCATAATTTTTTATATCATTTTTTATTGGTGCTGCTATTTACTTTTTAGTATATAGGCGGTTTTTAATTATTATAAATTTATTTTTGATTTACCGAAAAATAATTCCTTTTAATTTTGGTTTCTTTCCCAATTTGATTTACATAATAGTTTTTTGTTTATTTTCTTATAACTTTAGTTATAAGTCTTTAATATTATTATTAACTTTAAATGAATTTATATATTACTTATTAATCTCTTATAGTATTCTTACACTGCACTATTTTCTTCTGCCATTTCCCTCATACAGTATTATTTTAATTTTTATTATCATCTGATATTTAAATCTTTTATTTTTTTAAAACCCTGGGTTATCTTATATAATAACACAATTATTTTATGAAATATAAAATTAACATAGGTACTAAATTTTGTTGCCTACACAATATAAATCCTACAATAACTAAACAAAATACATAATTAGTTGGTAGCATCATAGTCTACTATTATAGTATATAATTCTCACATCTACAGCACAATTCTGTAAGAAGTTCCCTTCACCTTCACTTATTACCTCACTGGGTACACTATAACTCACTTGTCACTGTATATCACTTCAATATTGTTTATAATGTTTAGTGATACAACTTAATTTTTAGCTAGTTATAGTTTACCCATTTCTGACCTTTATGGTAGTACAAGAGTTATCAGTTATTGGGACTGGGTTATGTACTATTACATAAAGCCCCCCCACTAGAACAAATTTATTTTGGTTTTACTCGTTTACTAAAATAAATTGTTGATTGTTTCAATTCTCCTAATATTCTTGGCTCTTTTTTTCTTCGTAATATTGTTTCATTTCCGACTGGTTGTACACTCCTTTTATTCTGTTATTGTTAATTGTTTTAATTTCATAGGTATTATTCCCCTTCACCTGGGTTATGAGGTAAGGTCCAGTATAAAGTAACAGTAGCTTCCGAGCAATACCCTCTATAGAACTGGGTAGTTGTCTATTTTTGATTAATACCTTATCTCCCATCTGGTATGTATCCAATCTTAAGTACAAGACGTAATTAATATGTCATCCACATATATGGTAGTAAAATCTAAAACTTCCTTACCTAAAATTTGGTCCATGCATTGGATGAACACGGCCACAGAATTTACCAATCTGAAAGGCAAACGCTTAAAATGATAATTTCGTCCTTCGAATATGAAAGCAACATATTGTCTGCTGTTAGGGTGCAACTCTATTTGCCAATATCCACAGACTGCATCCCAAGTACTCATGTACTTGCATCCATAGAATTTTTTCATTATTTCTTCAATCTCACCTGGAGACGTGCGATCGTTAATGAGCATTTTATTCAACTCCCGAGCATCAAGACATAGTCTTACTTGACCATCTTTCTTCGGTATAGCTACCAATGGGCTGGTATACGGAGAACTACTTCTTTCAATTATGTCTTCCAATATCATCTTTGAATTTCTTTCCTTGCTGCCTCTTTCAAAGCTTGAGCAATAGGGTATGACCGTTTATTAAAATTTACATTTTCCTTGAACTTTAGTTCACACAAGAAGTTTTTTGCTTTTCCTGGTGACTCTGAGAATACTGATTTATATTTATCATAAATTTTTATAAGCTGTTGTTTTTGTTTTACATTAATTATTTCCGGTGCCTGCCTATTCTGAAACTCAATTATCTCTTCTATCTTCTCTTGCCAAATCTTTGATTCTGTTACTTCTGTGTTTTTACCTAGGGTTAATCTATTATCCTCCCTAATAAAAAATGAGCTTGGACACTGAGGGGCACTTTGGCTACCAATTATCTCAGCCGTTAACTCACCATTTTCTGTGCTCAAGGTTACTATACCCCTGGCCAGATTTATAATTGCAGTGTGTCGCCGTAGCATATCACACCCTATTAACACCCTAAACGGTAGCCCTTTTGCTACTAAAAATCCCATAGG
This sequence comes from Magicicada septendecula, assembly GCA_034769895.1. Classification (NCBI taxonomy): domain Eukaryota; kingdom Metazoa; phylum Arthropoda; class Insecta; order Hemiptera; family Cicadidae; genus Magicicada; species Magicicada septendecula. The sequence goes on from JAWRYS010000505.1 coordinate 205,570, forward strand.
TATTCCTATTCCACTAGTGGTAACATTCAAAGACACTTGTTTCCTGATTGTTTTATTTTGTTTCCCGGTGGCACCAACAATTGTTAAATTATTAATTGGTAAAGTAGGTATTCTCTCAGTAGTTAGCTCAGTAATACGGTCTAGTTCTAATTGATCAATAATTGAAATATTTGCTCCTGTATCAATCATGGCCTCTGCTGACACTCCATTTAATTTTATTTGTATATAGACTATGTCATTGTTTGGCGATGACTCTTTAATTGCCCTTTCTTCCATTAACTCTGACTGTATATTTTTTTTTTAAATTATTTCTGATAATGGTTATTGGTTTGTTTAATTTATTATTATAATTGGGTTTGTGGTAAATTCTGTGCCCTGTTGTTTCTAGCAGTGATGGGCAGTCACATCTTCTCACTGCTGGTACCCGTTTCCCCTATTTCCATCATTATTATTGTTTGATTCAACATTTTCATTATGTTGAATATTGCTTATTGGTCTCCTTTCTTCATCACTATCTCTAAATCTAGGTTGCTCTTCACTCCTACTCCTTTGTGGACCTTCTTCTCGGTGATAAGAATCATGTCTGTAATTTCGACTGTTATTATTTGGCCATCTTCCTCGATACCTGTTATTAAAATAATTGTTATTAGCATGCACATAATTTACTCTAGGTTGATTATCTCTTGGTGGTTCATTCTTCCACTCCTCGGTATTCCCTGACCTCCATCTACTCCTCCTATAATAAGATTCTTGCTCATAATTTTCTAGTAGCGTTTCCATGCCTCCAATAGTTTTTATTTGTCCACTTAATCGGGCACTGATGATCTTCTCTTCGAAATGATACGCAATTTTGGTCACTAGACACTCTTCAGGGAGCTTTGGGTCTAAATACTTTGCTATACACACCTTCCCCAAAAAGTAAGCAGTTGGTGTTTGTCCCATTGTACGGTCATACCTACCATGACAGATATCGTCCCTAATAATGTTTTGTACTGACTCCGACCAGTACTTAAGTTTGAACATTGTTTTGAAACCCCCATAATCACACACCTCGTTCCTGATTACCGTCCACCAATTATCATTGATGTTTTTGAAAGATTCGTCTAATATACCTTTGATCATATTCCATCGATTCTCCTTTGATCTGTTCAAAATTTCGTCTACTCTCCCTAAAAATTCGAGTGGGTTTCTGCGATAATCCCGAAAGTTTACACTTTCCTTACTATCTTGGATAACATGATGACTATTGCATGCAGATCTAGAACTTATTCTATCTACATCACATTGTAAATTGGTTTGTATTTGTTGCAAATTATCTAATTTCTCTGCTTGGCTATTACACTGATTTTTTACATTCTCTACTGTTTTATGAAAATCCGAAAATTTACAGTTTAGACTGCCTTTGATACTATCTAACTGGTCATTGTTTTCTTGGCATATGGCCATTACACGAACTTGATTATTTTGTTCCTCCTTTTCCATTCGTGCATCGATTCCTGTTTTAATTAGTTCCATCTTTTCTTCTGTTTTATCCAATCTTTGATTGGTTTCTATTAATTTCTTCTCTGCCTCTTCCTTATATTCATCTACTCTTTGGCTTAGCGTATTACTGACCAGTTCAATTTTACTCTCTATATTTTCTCTTAATTCCTTGTTGAAGTTCTCCATCTTACCCTCAATTTGTTTTAAATTCTCATTATTCTCTTCAAATTTTGCATTAATCTCTTCTCTTTGTCCTTCAACAGTTTCTTTCAGTTCATGGTATTGTTCATTCATGGTTTGTTTGATATTTCCATGAATGGTCTCTATTTTTTCATTTAGTTGTTTGACTAAACTTTCCTGAATGCTATCTATTTTCTCATTGGTCTGTCTATTTTGTTCCTCCTGTTTCTTAAAATTCTCCTTATTTTCCTCATTGGTTTGTTTTAAGTTTTCCTCCTGTTTTCTAAAATTTTCATCTATTTTGTTATTGGTTTGCTTTGAAGTTTCCTCCTGTTTTCTAAATTTTTCAGCCATAAATTTCATCATGTCTTGCCAATTAGGTTCTTCTCTGGCTACCGCTTTGTCTGGTTGGTCCCCTTGGGCATCCTCTTCAACTATTTCCTTGTCCGTATCTGTGATTACTTCGGTTTCTTCTTTATCACCCACTGGTTGTTCCATTTCACTGTCCGTAAATATTTCTATCTATCGTTCCTGTTCACCTTCTTCCTTCTCCTTTTCTTCTGCCCTCTTCTTCGATCTGCCTCTGGTATTATGCATTTCTTGTTTTCTCATAACTGCCGACGATAATTAGGTTTTTTCGTATATTAATTTATTAAATATATCAAAATTCTTTTCTAATTACAGCCCTTTTACGTTGAGCGCCAATTTGTAACGTAACGACTCTTTATCAAAGGTTTCCGCCTCTCCAAGAGTGTATTGCAATTACGGGTTTAGTTAATTCAGCCCCACTGTTGTAAGCGCCATTCTGTAACGTACCGCCTTTTAGTGTGTGTGTGACGTCCGTCTTTTTTACAGTCTCGGATCGATCAGAAAACCTCTTAGCAATCGCCACTTATGAATTATAAAGACTGAGGTTTAAATAAAGTTGGTGGTAATGTTACCCAAACAAAGCAGAAATCGAGTGTGTGTGATTTTGGTCAAGTAGGGAAGTTGTTTAGCCTTCTTTTGAAGAGAGAGCAAGTACCGTTTGTTTACCCTCGGATTAGACGATTTCAAAATTTTTCAAATATTTGCCGTGAACCGAATCAGCTGATTTTGACATTAGTCTCCAAATATAGGTTAACCAAACGACACTGTTGCTGAATACGACCTGGTGGATCGTCCTCTTCTTATTTTTTCTGAAATCTACTACAACTACCCACTACAATAAAGGAAACACATTTTATTATTCAATATCATTTCTCAATAATATTTATTTATAATATTATTGGTTTTTCTCTTCCGCCAAAATACAAATATTACAATCGATATTTTCATTAACTAGTACATGATATCGACTTCATTGAGTAAACATGGAATTGTCATAAAATCTGGTTTTGACCGATTTTACAATTTTATCTTTTATTTAAACATCAATCAACATATAATTCTTTTATTTATTTCCCCAGGGTTAAGGGTAAGTTCTTTGTGTTATGAGATGGTCAGAAATGGATAATTATACTACGCTTTACAAATATAGAAAAACTTCGAAAATTTGTTTATTCTCTTAGTACGTAGTTCCGGATTTGTCCGTAAGAGAGCAGATTGTTTTTTATTAAAACATGTGATTACACTTTGAAAGTTTTTGTACTGAACGACAATTTGATTTGAGGGTTTCTTTGTTAAATATTAAAAGAAATGTTTATATTACCTCTCTTCTCGAAGTTCTTACTTGTGTGAAGCTGTTTCTCAGGTGGTGTTCTTAGTTATTTTGTAATTTCATGACCGTCTGTCAGATACTATCTCGTCAAAAAAACTCGAAACGCGGCTAGGCTAGGCCTGACCTTCCAAAAGGTTTTTCACTTTTATTATGGAGTATAGCAAGTTACCTTTGATAATTAAGGTAGTGGAACATACTGTTTATACTGTTATTTAAATTTTGTAACAATTTTGTGCTGTTCAAAAGATTTCTAAAGGATTTTTTAATACAATTTTTATCTCATCATTTTGTCAACCGGACGGTTTTCAATCTCAAATTCGATTAAACAATACTTGTTATTTCGTTACTCTTAGTAACCCATAATTTTTTATATCATTTTTTATTGGTGCTGCTATTTACTTTTTAGTATATAGGCGGTTTTTAATTATTATAAATTTATTTTTGATTTACCGAAAAATAATTCCTTTTAATTTTGGTTTCTTTCCCAATTTGATTTACATAATAGTTTTTTGTTTATTTTCTTATAACTTTAGTTATAAGTCTTTAATATTATTATTAACTTTAAATGAATTTATATATTACTTATTAATCGCTTATAGTATTCTTACACTGCACTATTTTCTTCTGCCATTTCCCTCATACAGTATTATTTTAATTTTTATTATCATCTGATATTTAAATCTTTTATTTTTTTAAAACCCTGGGTTATCTTATATAATAACACAATTATTTTATGAAATATAAAATTAACATAGGTACTAAATTTTGTTGCCTACACAATATAAATCCTACAATAACTAAACAAAATACATAATTAGTTGGTAGCATCATAGTCTACTATTATAGTATATAATTCTCACATCTACAGCACAATTCTGTAAGAAGTTCCCTTCACCTTCACTTATTACCTCACTGGGTACACTATAACTCACTTGTCACTGTATATCACTTCAATATTGTTTATAATGTTTAGTGATACAACTTAATTTTTAGCTAGTTATAGTTTACCCATTTCTGACCTTTATGGTAGTACAAGAGTTATCAGTTATTGGGACTGGGTTATGTACTATTACATAAAGCCCCCCCACTAGAACAAATTTATTTTGGTTTTACTCGTTTACTAAAATAAATTGTTGATTGTTTCAATTCTCCTAATATTCTTGGCTCTTTTTTTCTTCGTAATATTGTTTCATTTCCGACTGGTTGTACACTCCTTTTATTCTGTTATTGTTAATTGTTTTAATTTCATAGGTATTATTCCCCTTCACCTGGGTTATGAGGTAAGGTCCAGTATAAAGTAACAGTAGCTTCCGAGCAATACCCTCTATAGAACTGGGTAGTTGTCTATTTTTGATTAATACCTTATCTCCCATCTGGTATGTATCCAATCTTAAGTACAAGACGTAATTAATATGTCATCCACATATATGGTAGTAAAATCTAAAACTTCCTTACCTAAAATTTGGTCCATGCATTGGATGAACACGGCCACAGAATTTACCAATCTGAAAGGCAAACGCTTAAAATGATAATTTCGTCCTTCGAATATGAAAGCAACATATTGTCTGCTGTTAGGGTGCAACTCTATTTGCCAATATCCACAGACTGCATCCCAAGTACTCATGTACTTGCATCCATAGAATTTTTTCATTATTTCTTCAATCTCACCTGGAGACGTGCGATCGTTAATGAGCATTTTATTCAACTCCCGAGCATCAAGACATAGTCTTACTTGACCATCTTTCTTCGGTATAGCTACCAATGGGCTGGTATACGGAGAACTACTTCTTTCAATTATGTCTTCCAATATCATCTTTGAATTTCTTTCCGTGCTGCCTCTTTCAAAGCTTGAGCAATAGGGTATGACCGTTTATTAAAATTTACATTTTCCTTGAACTTTAGTTCACACCAAAAGTTTTTTGCTTTTCCTGGTGACTCTGAGAATACTGATTTATATTTATCATAAATTTTTATAAGCTGTTGTTTTTGTTTTACATTAATTATTTCCGGTGCCTGCCTATTCTGAAACTCAATTATCTCTTCTATCTTCTCTTGCCAAATCTTTGATTCTGTTACTTCTGTGTTTTTACCCAGGGTTAATCTATTATCCTCCCTAATAAAAAATGAGCTCGGACACTGAGGGGCACTTTGGCTACCAATTATCTCAGCCGTTAACTCACCATTTTCTGTGCTCAAGGTTACTATACCCCTGGCCAGATTTATAATTGCAGTGTGTCGCCGTAGCATATCACACCCTATTAACACCCTAAACGGTAGCCCTTTTGCTACTAAAAATCCCATAGGTATTCCTATTCCACTAGTGGTAACATTCAAAGACACTTGTTTCCTGATTGTTTTATTTTGTTTCCCGGTGGCACCAACAATTGTTAAATTATTAATTGGTAAAGTAGGTATTCTCTCAGTAGTTAGCTCAGTAATACGGTCTAGTTCTAATTGATCAATAATTGAAATATTTGCTCCTGTATCAATCATGGCCTCTGCTGACACTCCATTTAATTTTATTTGTATATAGACTATGTCATTGTTTGGCGATGACTCTTTAATTGCCCTTTCTTCCATTAACTCTGACTGTATATTTTTTTTTTAAATTATTTCTGATAATGGTTATTGGTTTGTTTAATTTATTATTATAATTGGGTTTGTGGTAAATTCTGTGCCCTGTTGTTTCTAGCAGTGACGGGCAGTCACATCTTCTCACTGCTGGTACCCGTTTCCCCTATTTCCATCATTATTATTGTTTGATTCAACATTTTCATTATGTTGAATATTGCTTATTGGTCTCCTTTCTTCATCACTATCTCTAAATCTAGGTTGCTCTTCACTCCTACTCCTTTGTGGACCTTCTTCTCGGTGATAAGAATCATGTCTGTAATTTCGACTGTTATTATTTGGCCATCTTCCTCGATACCTGTTATTAAAATAATTGTTATTAGCATGCACATAATTTACTCTAGGTTGATTATCTCTTGGTGGTTCATTCTTCCACTCCTCGGTATTCCCTGACCTCCATCTACTCCTCCTATAATAAGATTCTTGCTCATAATTTTCTAGTAGCGTTTCCATGCCTCCAATAGTTTTTGTTTGTCCACTTAATCGGGCACTGATGATCTTCTCTTCGAAATGATACGCAATTTTGGTCACTAGACACTCTTCAGGGAGCTTTGGGTCTAAATACTTTGCTATACACACCTTCCCCAAAAAGTAAGCAGTTGGTGTTTGTCCCATTGTACGGTCATACCTACCATGACAGATATCGTCCCTAATAATGTTTTGTACTGACTCCGACCAGTACTTAAGTTTGAACATTGTTTTGAAACCCCCATAATCACACACCTCGTTCCTGATTACCGTCCACCAATTATCATTGATGTTTTTGAAAGATTCGTCTAATATACCTTTGATCATATTCCATCGATTCTCCTTTGATCTGTTCAAAATTTCGTCTACTCTCCCTAAAAATTCGAGTGGGTTTCTGCGATAATCCCGAAAGTTTACACTTTCCTTACTATCTTGGATAACATGATGACTATTGCATGCAGATCTAGAACTTATTCTATCTACATCACATTGTAAATTGGTTTGTATTTGTTGCAAATTATCTAATTTCTCTGCTTGGCTATTACACTGATTTTTTACATTCTCTACTGTTTTATGAAAATCCGAAAATTTACAGTTTAGACTGCCTTTGATACTATCTAACTGGTCATTGTTTTCTTGGCATATGGCCATTACACGAACTTGATTATTTTGTTCCTCCTTTTCCATTCGTGCATCGATTCCTGTTTTAATTAGTTCCATCTTTTCTTCTGTTTTATCCAATCTTTGATTGGTTTCTATTAATTTCTTCTCTGCCTCTTCCTTATATTCATCTACTCTTTGGCTTAGCGTATTACTGACCAGTTCAATTTTACTCTCTAGATTTTCTCTTAATTCCTTGTTGAAGTTCTCCATCTTACCCTCAATTTGTTTTAAATTCTCATTATTCTCTTCAAATTTTGCATTAATCTCTTCTCTTTGTCCTTCAACAGTTTCTTTCAGTTCATGGTATTGTTCATTCATGGTTTGTTTGATATTTCCATGAATGGTCTCTATTTTTTCATTTAGTTGTTTGACTAAACTTTCCTGAATGCTATCTATTTTCTCATTGGTCTGTCTATTTTGTTCCTCCTGTTTCTTAAAATTCTCCTTATTTTCCTCATTGGTTTGTTTTAAGTTTTCCTCCTGTTTTCTAAAATTTTCATCTATTTTGTTATTGGTTTGCTTTGAAGTTTCCTCCTGTTTTCTAAATTTTTCAGCCATAAATTTCATCATGTCTTGCCAATTAGGTTCTTCTCTGGCTACCGCTTTGTCTGGTTGGTCCCCTTGGGCATCCTCTTCAACTATTTCCTTGTCCGTATCTGTGATTACTTCGGTTTCTTCTTTATCACCCACTGGTTGTTCCATTTCACTGTCCGTAAATATTTCTATCTATCGTTCCTGTTCACCTTCTTCCTTCTCCTTTTCTTCTGCCCTCTTCTTCGATCTGCCTCTGGTATTATGCATTTCTTGTTTTCTCATAACTGCCGACGATAATTAGGTTTTTTCGTATATTAATTTATTAAATATATCAAAATTCTTTTCTAATTACAGCCCTTTTACGTTGAGCGCCAATTTGTAACGTAACGACTCTTTATCAAAGGTTTCCGCCTCTCCAAGAGTGTATTGCAATTACGGGTTTAGTTAATTCAGCCCCACTGTTGTAAGCGCCATTCTGTAACGTACCGCCTTTTAGTGTGTGTGTGACGTCCGTCTTTTTTACAGTCTCGGATCGATCAGAAAACCTCTTAGCAATCGCCACTTATGAATTATAAAGACTGAGGTTTAAATAAAGTTGGTGGTAATGTTACCCAAACAAAGCAGAAATCGAGTGTGTGTGATTTTGGTCAAGTAGGGAAGTTGTTTAGCCTTCTTTTGAAGAGAGAGCAAGTACCGTTTGTTTACCCTCGGATTAGACGATTTCAAAATTTTTCAAATATTTGCCGTGAACCGAATCAGCTGATTTTGACATTAGTCTCCAAATATAGGTTAACCAAACGACACTGTTGCTGAATACGACCTGGTGGATCGTCCTCTTCTTATTTTTTCTGAAATCTACTACAACTACCCACTACAATAAAGGAAACACATTTTATTATTCAATATCATTTCTCAATAATATTTATTTATAATATTATTGGTTTTTCTCTTCCGCCAAAATACAAATATTACAATCGATATTTTCATTAACTAGTACATGATATCGACTTCATTGAGTAAACATGGAATTGTCATAAAATCTGGTTTTGACCGATTTTACAATTTTATCTTTTATTTAAACATCAATCAACATATAATTCTTTTATTTATTTCCCCAGGGTTAAGGGTAAGTTCTTTGTGTTATGAGATGGTCAGAAATGGATAATTATACTACGCTTTACAAATATAGAAAAACTTCGAAAATTTGTTTATTCTCTTAGTACGTAGTTCCGGATTTGTCCGTAAGAGAGCAGATTGTTTTTTATTAAAACATGTGATTACACTTTGAAAGTTTTTGTACTGAACGACAATTTGATTTGAGGGTTTCTTTGTTAAATATTAAAAGAAATGTTTATATTACCTCTCTTCTCGAAGTTCTTACTTGTGTGAAGCTGTTTCTCAGGTGGTGTTCTTAGTTATTTTGTAATTTCATGACCGTCTGTCAGATACTATCTCGTCAAAAAAACTCGAAACGCGGCTAGGCTAGGCCTGACCTTCCAAAAGGTTTTTCACTTTTATTATGGAGTATAGCAAGTTACCTTTGATAATTAAGGTAGTGGAACATACTGTTTATACTGTTATTTAAATTTTGTAACAATTTTGTGCTGTTCAAAAGATTTCTAAAGGATTTTTTAATACAATTTTTATCTCATCATTTTGTCAACCGGACGGTTTTCAATCTCAAATTCGATTAAACAATACTTGTTATTTCGTTACTCTTAGTAACCCATAATTTTTTATATCATTTTTTATTGGTGCTGCTATTTACTTTTTAGTATATAGGCGGTTTTTAATTATTATAAATTTATTTTTGATTTACCGAAAAATAATTCCTTTTAATTTTGGTTTCTTTCCCAATTTGATTTACATAATAGTTTTTTGTTTATTTTCTTATAACTTTAGTTATAAGTCTTTAATATTATTATTAACTTTAAATGAATTTATATATTACTTATTAATCTCTTATAGTATTCTTACACTGCACTATTTTCTTCTGCCATTTCCCTCATACAGTATTATTTTAATTTTTATTATCATCTGATATTTAAATCTTTTATTTTTTTAAAACCCTGGGTTATCTTATATAATAACACAATTATTTTATGAAATATAAAATTAACATAGGTACTAAATTTTGTTGCCTACACAATATAAATCCTACAATAACTAAACAAAATACATAATTAGTTGGTAGCATCATAGTCTACTATTATAGTATATAATTCTCACATCTACAGCACAATTCTGTAAGAAGTTCCCTTCACCTTCACTTATTACCTCACTGGGTACACTATAACTCACTTGTCACTGTATATCACTTCAATATTGTTTATAATGTTTAGTGATACAACTTAATTTTTAGCTAGTTATAGTTTACCCATTTCTGACCTTTATGGTAGTACAAGAGTTATCAGTTATTGGGACTGGGTTATGTACTATTACATAAAGCCCCCCCACTAGAACAAATTTATTTTGGTTTTACTCGTTTACTAAAATAAATTGTTGATTGTTTCAATTCTCCTAATATTCTTGGCTCTTTTTTTCTTCGTAATATTGTTTCATTTCCGACTGGTTGTACACTCCTTTTATTCTGTTATTGTTAATTGTTTTAATTTCATAGGTATTATTCCCCTTCACCTGGGTTATGAGGTAAGGTCCAGTATAAAGTAACAGTAGCTTCCGAGCAATACCCTCTATAGAACTGGGTAGTTGTCTATTTTTGATTAATACCTTATCTCCCATCTGGTATGTATCCAATCTTAAGTACAAGACGTAATTAATATGTCATCCACATATATGGTAGTAAAATCTAAAACTTCCTTACCTAAAATTTGGTCCATGCATTGGATGAACACGGCCACAGAATTTACCAATCTGAAAGGCAAACGCTTAAAATGATAATTTCGTCCTTCGAATATGAAAGCAACATATTGTCTGCTGTTAGGGTGCAACTCTATTTGCCAATATCCACAGACTGCATCCCAAGTACTCATGTACTTGCATCCATAGAATTTTTTCATTATTTCTTCAATCTCACCTGGAGACGTGCGATCGTTAATGAGCATTTTATTCAACTCCCGAGCATCAAGACATAGTCTTACTTGACCATCTTTCTTCGGTATAGCTACCAATGGGCTGGTATACGGAGAACTACTTCTTTCAATTATGTCTTCCAATATCATCTTTGAATTTCTTTCCTTGCTGCCTCTTTCAAAGCTTGAGCAATAGGGTATGACCGTTTATTAAAATTTACATTTTCCTTGAACTTTAGTTCACACAAGAAGTTTTTTGCTTTTCCTGGTGACTCTGAGAATACTGATTTATATTTATCATAAATTTTTATAAGCTGTTGTTTTTGTTTTACATTAATTATTTCCGGTGCCTGCCTATTCTGAAACTCAATTATCTCTTCTATCTTCTCTTGCCAAATCTTTGATTCTGTTACTTCTGTGTTTTTACCTAGGGTTAATCTATTATCCTCCCTAATAAAAAATGAGCTCGGACACTGAGGGGCACTTTGGCTACCAATTATCTCAGCCGTTAACTCACCATTTTCTGTGCTCAAGGTTACTATACCCCTGGCCAGATTTATAATTGCAGTGTGTCGCCGTAGCATATCACACCCTATTAACACCCTAAACGGTAGCCCTTTTGCTACTAAAAATCCCATAGGTATTCCTATTCCACTAGTGGTAACATTCAAAGACACTTGTTTCCTGATTGTTTTATTTTGTTTCCCGGTGGCACCAACAATTGTTAAATTATTAATTGGTAAAGTAGGTATTCTCTCAGTAGTTAGCTCAGTAATACGGTATAGTTCTAATTGATCAATAATTGAAATATTTGCTCCTGTATCAATCATGGCCTCTGCTGACACTCCATTTAATTTTATTTGTATATAGACTATGTCATTGTTTGGCGATGACTCTTTAATTGCCCTTTCTTCCATTAACTCTGACTGTATATTTTTTTTTTAAATTATTTCTGATAATGGTTATTGGTTTGTTTAATTTATTATTATAATTGGGTTTGTGGTAAATTCTGTGCCCTGTTGTTTCTAGCAGTGACGGGCAGTCACATCTTCTCACTGCTGGTACCCGTTTCCCCTATTTCCATCATTATTATTGTTTGATTCAACATTTTCATTATGTTGAATATTGCTTATTGGTCTCCTTTCTTCATCACTATCTCTAAATCTAGGTTGCTCTTCACTCCTACTCCTTTGTGGACCTTCTTCTCGGTGATAAGAATCATGTCTGTAATTTCGACTGTTATTATTTGGCCATCTTCCTCGATACCTGTTATTAAAATAATTGTTATTAGCATGCACATAATTTACTCTAGGTTGATTATCTCTTGGTGGTTCATTCTTCCACTCCTCGGTATTCCCTGACCTCCATCTACTCCTCCTATAATAAGATTCTTGCTCATAATTTTCTAGTAGCGTTTCCATGCCTCCAATAGTTTTTATTTGTCCACTTAATCGGGCACTGATGATCTTCTCTTCGAAATGATACGCAATTTTGGTCACTAGACACTCTTCAGGGAGCTTTGGGTCTAAATACTTTGCTATACACACCTTCCCCAAAAAGTAAGCAGTTGGTGTTTGTCCCATTGTACGGTCATACCTACCATGACAGATATCGTCCCTAATAATGTTTTGTACTGACTCCGACCAGTACTTAAGTTTGAACATTGTTTTGAAACCCCCATAATCACACACCTCGTTCCTGATTACCGTCCACCAATTATCATTGATGTTTTTGAAAGATTCGTCTAATATACCTTTGATCATATTCCATCGATTCTCCTTTGATCTGTTCAAAATTTCGTCTACTCTCCCTAAAAATTCGAGTGGGTTTCTGCGATAATCCCGAAAGTTTACACTTTCCTTACTATCTTGGATAACATGATGACTATTGCATGCAGATCTAGAACTTATTCTATCTACATCACATTGTAAATTGGTTTGTATTTGTTGCAAATTATCTAATTTCTCTGCTTGGCTATTACACTGATTTTTTACATTCTCTACTGTTTTATGAAAATCCGAAAATTTACAGTTTAGACTGCCTTTGATACTATCTAACTGGTCATTGTTTTCTTGGCATATGGCCATTACACGAACTTGATTATTTTGTTCCTCCTTTTCCATTCGTGCATCGATTCCTGTTTTAATTAGTTCCATCTTTTCTTCTGTTTTATCCAATCTTTGATTGGTTTCTATTAATTTCTTCTCTGCCTCTTCCTTATATTCATCTACTCTTTGGCTTAGCGTATTACTGACCAGTTCAATTTTACTCTCTAGATTTTCTCTTAATTCCTTGTTGAAGTTCTCCATCTTACCCTCAATTAGTTTTAAATTCTCATTATTCTCTTCAAATTTTGCATTAATCTCTTCTCTTTGTCCTTCAACAGTTTCTTTCAGTTCATGGTATTGTTCATTCATGGTTTGTTTGATATTTCCATGAATGGTCTCTATTTTTTCATTTAGTTGTTTGACTAAACTTTCCTGAATGCTATCTATTTTCTCATTGGTCTGTCTATTTTGTTCCTCCTGTTTCTTAAAATTCTCCTTATTTTCCTCATTGGTTTGTTTTAAGTTTTCCTCCTGTTTTCTAAAATTTTCATCTATTTTGTTATTGGTTTGCTTTGAAGTTTCCTCCTGTTTTCTAAATTTTTCAGCCATAAATTTCATCATGTCTTGCCAATTAGGTTCTTCTCTGGCTACCGCTTTGTCTGGTTGGTCCCCTTGGGCATCCTCTTCAACTATTTCCTTGTCCGTATCTGTGATTACTTCGGTTTCTTCTTTATCACCCACTGGTTGTTCCATTTCACTGTCCGTAAATATTTCTATCTATCGTTCCTGTTCACCTTCTTCCTTCTCCTTTTCTTCTGCCCTCTCCTTCGATCTGCCTCTGGTATTATGCATTTCTTGTTTTCTCATAACTGCCGACGATAATTAGGTTTTTTCCTATATTAATTTATTAAATATATCAAAATTCTTTTCTAATTACAGCCCTTTTACGTTGAGCGCCAATTTGTAACGTAACGACTCTTTATCAAAGGTTTCCGCCTCTCCAAGAGTGTATTGCAATTACGGGTTTAGTTAATTCAGCCCCACTGTTGTAAGCGCCATTCTGTAACGTACCGCCTTTTAGTGTGTGTGTGACGTCCGTCTTTTTTACAGTCTCGGATCGATCAGAAAACCTCTTAGCAATCGCCACTTATGAATTATAAAGACTGAGGTTTAAATAAAGTTGGTGGTAATGTTACCCAAACAAAGCAGAAATCGAGTGTGTGTGATTTTGGTCAAGTAGGGAAGTTGTTTAGCCTTCTTTTGAAGAGAGAGCAAGTACCGTTTGTTTACCCTCGGATTAGACGATTTCGAAATTTTTCAAATATTTGCCGTGAACCGAATCAGCTGATTTTGACATTAGTCTCCAAATATAGGTTAACCAAACGACACTGTTGCTGAATACGACCTGTGGATCGTCCTCTTCTTATTTTTTCTGAAATTTACTACAACTACCCACTACAATAAAGGAAACACATTTTATTATTCAATATCATTTCTCAATAATATTTATTTATAATATTATTGGTTTTTCTCTTCCGCCAAAATACAAATATTACAATCGATATTTTCATTAACTAGTACATGATATCGACTTCATTGAGTAAACATGGAATTGTCATAAAATCTGGTTTTGACCGATTTTACAATTTTATCTTTTATTTAAACATCAATCAACATATAATTCTTTTATTTATTTCCCCAGGGTTAAGGGTAAGTTCTTTGTGTTATGAGATGGTCAGAAATGGATAATTATACTACGCTTTACAAATATAGAAAAACTTCGAAAATTTGTTTATTCTCTTAGTACGTAGTTCCGGATTTGTCCGTAAGAGAGCAGATTGTTTTTTATTAAAACATGTGATTACACTTTGAAAGTTTTGTACTGAACGACAATTTGATTTGAGGGTTTCTTTGTTAAATATTAAAAGAAATGTTTATATTACCTCTCTTCTCGAAGTTCTTACTTGTGTGAAGCTGTTTCTCAGGTGGTGTTCTTAGTTATTTTGTAATTTCATGACCGTCTGTCAGATACTATCTCGTCAAAAAAACTCGAAACGCGGCTAGGCTAGGCCTGACCTTCCAAAAGGTTTTTCACTTTTATTATGGAGTATAGCAAGTTACCTTTGATAATTAAGGTAGTGGAACATACTGTTTATACTGTTATTAAATTTTGTAACAATTTTGTGCTGTTCAAAAGATTTCTAAAGGATTTTTTAATACAATTTTTATCTCATCATTTTGTCAACCGGACGGTTTTCAATCTCAAATTCGATTAAACAATACTTGTTATTTCGTTACTCTTAGTAACCCATAATTTTTTATATCATTTTTTATTGGTGCTGCTATTTACTTTTTAGTATATAGGCGGTTTTTAATTATTATAAATTTATTTTTGATTTACCGAAAAATAATTCCTTTTAATTTTGGTTTCTTTCCAATTTGATTTACATAATAGTTTTTTGTTTATTTTCTTATAACTTTAGTTATAAGTCTTTAATATTATTATTAACTTTAAATGAATTTATATATTACTTATTAATCTCTTATAGTATTCTTACACTGCACTATTTTCTTCTGCCATTTCCCTCATACAGTATTATTTTAATTTTTATTATCATCTGATATTTAAATCTTTTATTTTTTTAAAACCCTGGGTTATCTTATATAATAACACAATTATTTTATGAAATATAAAATTAACATAGGTACTAAATTTGTTGCCTACACAATATAAATCCTACAATAACTAAACAAAATACATAATTAGTTGGTAGCATCATAGTCTACTATTATAGTATATAATTCTCACATCTACAGCACAATTCTGTAAGAAGTTCCCTTCACCTTCACTTATTACCTCACTGGGTACACTATAACTCACTTGTCACTGTATATCACTTCAATATTGTTTATAATGTTTAGTGATACAACTTAATTTTTAGCTAGTTATAATTTACCCATTTCTGACCTTTATGGTAGTACAAGAGTTATCAGTTATTGGGACTGGGTTATGTACTATTACATAAAGCCCCCCCACTAGAACAAATTTATTTTGGTTTTACTCGTTTACTAAATAAATTGTTGATTGTTTCAATTCTCCTAATATTCTTGGCTCTTTTTTTCTTTGTAATATTGTTTCATTTCCGACTGGTTGTACACTCCTTTTATTCTGTTATTGTTAATTGTTTTAATTTCATAGGTATTATTCCCCTTCACCTGGGTTATGAGGTAAGGTCCAGTATAAAGTAACAGTAGCTTCCGAGCAATACCCTCTATAGAACTGGGTAGTTGTCTATTTTTGATTAATACCTTATCTCCCATCTGTATGTATCCAATCTTAAGTACAAGACGTAATTAATATGTCATCCACATATATGGTAGTAAAATCTAAAACTTCCTTACCTAAAATTTGGTCCATGCATTGGATGAACACGGCCACAGAATTTACCAATCTGAAAGGCAAACGCTTAAAATGATAATTTCGTCCTTCGAATATGAAAGCAACATATTGTCTGCTGTTAGGGTGCAACTCTATTTGCCAATATCCACAGACTGCATCCCAAGTACTCATGTACTTGCATCCATAGAATTTTTTCATTATTTCTTCAATCTCACCTGGAGACGTGCGATCGTTAATGAGCATTTTATTCAACTCCCGAGCATCAAGACATAGTCTTACTTGACCATCTTTCTTCGGTATAGCTACCAATGGGCTGGTATACGGAGAACTACTTCTTTCAATTATGTCTTCCAATATCATCTTTGAATTTCTTTCCGTGCTGCCTCTTTCAAAGCTTGAGCAATAGGGTATGACCGTTTATTAAAATTTACATTTCCTTGAACTTTAGTTCACACAAGAAGTTTTTTGCTTTTCCTGGTGACTCTGAGAATACTGATTTATATTTATCATAAATTTTTATAAGCTGTTGTTTTTGTTTTACATTAATTATTTCCGGTGCCTGCCTATTCTGAAACTCAATTATCTCTTCTATCTTCTCTTGCCAAATCTTTGATTCTGTTACTTCTGTGTTTTTACCCAGGGTTAATCTATTATCCTCCCTAATAAAAAATGAGCTCGGACACTGAGGGGCACTTTGGCTACCAATTATCTCAGCCGTTAACTCACCATTTTCTGTGCTCAAGGTTACTATACCCCTGGCCAGATTTATAATTGCAGTGTGTCGCCGTAGCATATCACACCCTATTAACACCCTAAACGGTAGCCCTTTTGCTACTAAAAATCCCATAGGTATTCCTATTCCACTAGTGGTAACATTCAAAGACACTTGTTTCCTGATTGTTTTATTTTGTTTCCCGGTGGCACCAACAATTGTTAAATTATTAATTGGTAAAGTAGGTATTCTCTCAGTAGTTAGCTCAGTAATACGGTCTAGTTCTAATTGATCAATAATTGAAATATTTGCTCCTGTATCAATCATGGCCTCTGCTGACACTCCATTTAATTTTATTTGTATATAGACTATGTCATTGTTTGCGATGACTCTTTAATTGCCCTTTCTTCATTAACTCTGACTGTATATTTTTTTTTTAAATTATTTCTGATAATGGTTATTGGTTTGTTTAATTTATTATTATAATTGGGTTTGTGGTAAATTCTGTGCCCTGTTGTTTCTAGCAGTGACGGGCAGTCACATCTTCTCACTGCTGGTACCCGTTTCCCCTATTTCCATCATTATTATTGTTTGATTCAACATTTTCATTATGTTGAATATTGCTTATTGGTCTCCTTTCTTCATCACTATCTCTAAATCTAGGTTGCTCTTCACTCCTACTCCTTTGTGGACCTTCTTCTCGGTGATAAGAATCATGTCTGTAATTTCGACTGTTATAATTTGGCCATCTTCCTCGATACCTGTTATTAAAATAATTGTTATTAGCATGCACATAATTTACTCTAGGTTGATTATCTCTTGGTGGTTCATTCTTCCACTCCTCGGTATTCCCTGACCTCCATCTACTCCTCCTATAATAAGATTCTTGCTCATAATTTTCTAGTAGCGTTTCCATGCCTCCAATAGTTTTTATTTGTCCACTTAATCGGGCACTGATGATCTTCTCTTCGAAATGATACGCAATTTTGGTCACTAGACACTCTTCAGGAGCTTTGGGTCTAAATACTTTGCTATACACACCTTCCCCAAAAAGTAAGCAGTTGGTGTTTGTCCCATTGTACGGTCATACCTACCATGACAGATATCGTCCCTAATAAATGTTTTGTACTGACTCCGACCAGTACTTAAGTTTGAACATTGTTTTGAAACCCCCATAATCACACACCTCGTTCCTGATTACCGTCCACCAATTATCATTGATGTTTTGAAAGATTCGTCTAATATACCTTTGATCATATTCCATCGATTCTCCTTTGATCTGTTCAAAATTTCGTCTACTCTCCCTAAAAATTCGAGTGGGTTTCTGCGATAATCCCGAAAGTTTACACTTTCCTTACTATCTTGGATAACATGATGACTATTGCATGCAGATCTAGAACTTATTCTATCTACATCACATTGTAAATTGGTTTGTATTTGTTGCAAATTATCTAATTTCTCTGCTTGGCTATTACACTGATTTTTTACATTCTCTACTGTTTTATGAAAATCCGAAAATTTACAGTTTAGACTGCCTTTGATACTATCTAACTGGTCATTGTTTTCTTGGCATATGGCCATTACACGAACTTGATTATTTTGTTCCTCCTTTTCCATTCGTGCATCGATTCCTGTTTTAATTAGTTCCATCTTTTCTTCTGTTTTATCCAATCTTTGATTGGTTTCTATTAATTTCTTCTCTGCCTCTTCCTTATATTCATCTACTCTTTGGCTTAGCGTATTACTGACCAGTTCAATTTTACTCTCTAGATTTTCTCTTAATTCCTTGTTGAAGTTCTCCATCTTACCCTCAATTAGTTTTAAATTCTCATTATTCTCTTCAAATTTTGCATTAATCTCTTCTCTTTGTCCTTCAACAGTTTCTTTCAGTTCATGGTATTGTTCATTCATGGTTTGTTTGATATTTCCATGAATGGTCTCTATTTTTTCATTTAGTTGTTTGACTAAACTTTCCTGAATGCTATCTATTTTCTCATTGGTCTGTCTATTTTGTTCCTCCTGTTTCTTAAAATTCTCCTTATTTTCCTCATTGGTTTGTTTTAAGTTTTCCTCCTGTTTTCTAAAATTTTCATCTATTTTGTTATTGGTTTGCTTTGAAGTTTCCTCCTGTTTTCTAAATTTTTCAGCCATAAATTTCATCATGTCTTGCCAATTAGGTTCTTCTCTGGCTACCACTTTGTCTGGTTGGTCCCCTTGGGCATCCTCTTCAACTATTTCCTTGTCCGTATCTGTGATTACTTCGGTTTCTTCTTTATCACCCACTGGTTGTTCCATTTCACTGTCCGTAAATATTTCTATCTATCGTTCCTGTTCACCTCTTCCTTCTCCTTTTCTTCTGCCCTCTCCTTCGATCTGCCTCTGGTATTATGCATTTCTTGTTTTCTCATAACTGCCGACGATAATTAGGTTTTTTCCTATATTAATTTATTAAATATATCAAAATTCTTTTCTAATTACAGCCCTTTTACGTTGAGCGCCAATTTGTAACGTAACGACTCTTTATCAAAGGTTTCCGCCTCTCCAAGAGTGTATTGCAATTACGGGTTTAGTTAATTCAGCCCCACTGTTGTAAGCGCCATTCTGTAACGTACCGCCTTTTAGTGTGTGTGTGACGTCCGTCTTTTTTACAGTCTCGGATCGATCAGAAAACCTCTTAGCAATCGCCACTTATGAATTATAAAGACTGAGGTTTAAATAAAGTTGGTGGTAATGTTACCCAAACAAAGCAGAAATCGAGTGTGTGTGATTTTGGTCAAGTAGGGAAGTTGTTTAGCCTTCTTTTGAAGAGAGAGCAAGTACCGTTTGTTTACCCTCGGATTAGACGATTTCGAAATTTTTTCAAATATTTGCCGTGAACCGAATCAGCTGATTTTGACATTAGTCTCCAAATATAGGTTAACCAAACGACACTGTTGCTGAATACGACCTGGTGGATCGTCCTCTTCTTATTTTTTCTGAAATTTACTACAACTACCCACTACAATAAAGGAAACACATTTTATTATTCAATATCATTTCTCAATAATATTTATTTATAATATTATTGGTTTTTCTCTTCCGCCAAAATACAAATATTACAATCGATATTTTCATTAACTAGTACATGATATCGACTTCATTGAGTAAACATGGAATTGTCATAAAATCTGGTTTTGACCGATTTTACAATTTTATCTTTTATTTAAACATCA
>JAWRYS010000042.1:0-32190 GCA_034769895.1 Magicicada septendecula
ACAATATAGAAAAAACAACAACATAAAAATTATAATATAACACGTCTGGCTTTTACAGACGCAAACTCGTTGATCATTTCATTGTGATCAACGGCTTCACAAATCTTATTTTCAATTGAAATAATTGCCAAATCTGATAGCCGTTCTTGGAACATAGACGTTCTTAAATAATTTTTTATAAGTTTTAGTTTCGAAAAACTTCTTTCGCCTGAAGCCACCGAAATGGGTAAAGCCAAAAATATCCTTAGGGCTATAAATAAATTTGGAAACAAAGACTGTAAATTATTTTTTTTTATATAATTTAAAATGCTTATGGGCGAGTCTGCATTTGTAGTAGAGTTTGGCTTTAGAATTTTGTATGACATTATTTCATTATGTAAATCAGATCCGTCAATATCTTTACATGTATTACCTTGATTTTGAATTTGCAAAGCAATATCTAAATCCATACATGATCGTTTAATTACTTCAGAATCTAGATTTTGGAAATTGCATACAAATCCAAATAAATCATTACATTTCGCTATTCCCTCAAAACGTCTTTGTAAGGACTGAATTTTTGTATCCAAAATTTGAAAATAAAACTTGATTTTAAATTTCTGTTTTGGATCTAAAACAGATTTATCTGTACCTTCACATGAAAATTGACGCTTCATTTTCGTTTGTCTAATTAAAGGAAATACTTGCTCTACCTTGCTCTCCTTCTTTTCTGCTTCTGCTATAGCTTCATTTATACAAAATTGGAAATCTTTATCCGACCGTTTGTTAGTAAAATAATTAAGATTTTCTATTTCTTTAAGACATTCATTTAAATTTTGATTTTGGAGCATTTTACTAACTATATTAATCTTTGTTAAGATATCATACCAAATTGAAATTGAACAGTGAATTTAAAAGTTTTGATTTTATCTAATAATGACTGTGCAGCATGTTTAGTATTCATATCTCTCGAAGTATCTTCGGTCAAATAATGTAAACTTTTACAAATTTCCAATAACTGAAATCTTAGAGGGTGAATGGCTTTGATTTTTGCTTTCCCATCTTATTTCGCTTACTGATTTTAAAGTTAAATTTGGCAGATTCTGTTTTAAAATGTCCCACCTGTAAGGCGAAGCAGAAAAGAAATTGAACAACTCTTGAATAACTGAAAAAAAAACCAACAGTCTCATATGAAATTTTAGCCGCATCATTAACAGTTAAATTTAATGTGTGAGCTGAACAAGGCACAAACATTGCTCTGGCGTTAACATTCTGAATTTGAGCTTGAAGCTCTACATGCCTGCCAGACATATTTGCACCTTTGTCATATCCCTGACCTCTCATATCATGAAAATCTATTTCTAATTTTGGCAATATTTCTTCTTTTAAAAATTTAAAAAGTCCTTCCCCTGTAGTATTCAAAACTTGAAAAAAACCTAAAAAATGTTCTCTAATTTCAACTGCATTTGAGAAACAATGAACGAATCGTATTATAAAAGTCAGCTGCTCAACATGGCTAGCATCAGGAGTTTCATCTAAAATTATTGAATAATATTTTGCTGTTTTTAGACAGGTTAAAATTTCTCGTTGAATATTTTTTGACAATAAACTAATTAATTCATTTTGAAAATGATTTCCTAAATAATGAGGCATATTTTGATTTAATTCTTTAGACTTTTGAATATTATTTACATGCTCCATTATAATTGGATCGAATTTAGCCAACATTTCAACTAATTTCAAAAAAATGCCTTTATTGGATTCGTAAAGTTTCTGGCTGGCTCCTCTAAACGTTAAATTTTGACCAGCTAAATACTGCACTATACAAATTATTCTTTTAATAATTGCACGCCATCGTTTTTTTTCAATTTCGAAATGTTTCTGTTGCTCTTTATCAATGGTGCATTCTTTAACCAAGCGTAATTTCAATTCGTACCATTTTTGAGCGCTTTTCATAATTATGCTCCATACTATTTTTATGACGGGAAATATTAACAGATAGGTGTCTCCAATTTGAGTAACCAGAAATTAATTTATGAGACTGCGAACTAAATACTTTGCAAAAAATGCAGAATACGGCATTTATTTTTTAGAATATACTAACCAGTCCCTATTAACGTTTTCGCCATTTGGTAACTTCCACATATATTGCGTGGCTGAAAATTTTCTACCAGTTTCATCAACAGGAAAGTTTTCTATAATCTGGACAGCGCCTTTTGTCACAATTAATTCAATTAAACGGTGACTTAATAGATTAGGCCATGTAGCGGGATCGGGAAAATCAATATCGATAGTAGGCGCAGTACCTTCTCCATCATTGCTTACCGAGTTGCTTACTTCTGAATTAAGTGAAATATGCGCACCAGAAGTGGATGGCTGCTGATCATCAATAACCAATGGCTCTGCAACAAGCTCGACATTTGATGGGGATGGATTCGGAGTAGAACAATTATGTTTTAAAAATTTTGTTAAAGCTCCACTTAGTTTTTCCTTTTATGCGTCCTTTTCCAGTCGGCGTTTTTTATATTGGGCTCCTGATAATTTTTTTCTAGTGCCGTCACTCATTTCTAAATAGAAAAAAAAAAACATGACTCTCTCAGCATGACAACACCCAAGTCAGAATCAGAATCAGAAAATGTTTATTTTCTTCTCAAGTACAGCAAAGTACAAAAATTACAAAGATACAACTAACCAGGTCTGACCAGTATTACAATAAATGTACAAATCTGACTAACTAACTAACCAATACTGCTCATTACTATACAAGAGAAAAAAAATTTAGGGCCTCTAAGGCAAGCCTGTATAGAGGACACCCTCACGCACTTAAACTAAGAAAAAATGTTAGCGGTCAGAGTAGGACCTAACTATTAACAAATAAAAACATAATTACTGTGTATCTCTAATAAAGCAAACAAATACTAAGATTAAAAAAATGTAAAGTACCGTTTACCAAATGGTAAAAGCTTAAGTGCATGATAATGTCTTTCAGCCGCCAGCTAAACGCAACATTATTATGGTTACTGACTGACTGATTGGTTACATACCTATCTACAGCTATGCAGTGTTGTTTGCTTGTTAGGTCTTTAATCTGCGACGGACGTTAGCACGTTAGCGGTCGCGGTTTTAGTTAACGATTCCCGGCTGGTAAATGATGACGTCATGCAGCGTGATGCGTTACAGAAATTTCCAAATGATGGCCAGCCATAAGACATTATCATGTCAAAAATATTACAATAAATACCTTTAATCTCCTTACAGTTTATATTACAAGTAGAATTATCGCATAAACAGTCTAAGCACTTATAAACTAATGGAGCATCAAAACTGACTGTTTCTCTAAGACTAAAATTAATGTAATTAGTTTTCAATTCAATTTTGAAAACAAGAACAACTTCCCGCGAATACAAGTACAAGATTACTCACTTAGTTCACTATGGCAACCAAAGAGATACTAAAAATAAAATGTCGGGTTGTTGGTACTAGAAGTCGCTACCTACCTGCACCGGTTGTAAAACCAGTAAAAGGAAAGTTTATTGTTTGTTTTCTTGTTACTTCTACAAAATGCAGCAAATGTAACATAAAACCAAATAAAATGAGGCGCCGCCTCTGTAATATGCCGAAAACCTAAGTCAAAATAAGTATTAAAAAAAGCCGACATAATAAGCCAGTGATATCATAGCGCCTTACTTCTCTTTTA
The DNA here is from genome assembly GCA_034769895.1 of Magicicada septendecula. Taxonomy (NCBI): domain Eukaryota; kingdom Metazoa; phylum Arthropoda; class Insecta; order Hemiptera; family Cicadidae; genus Magicicada; species Magicicada septendecula. The sequence continues at coordinate 3,677 of JAWRYS010000042.1, forward strand.
ATTCTCACTCCGATAGGTATTAGATCTGGGTTGACTTCATGTGGTCGGTGAACTAACTTAAAAATGATCCTTTCAGCCCCAGCAGTCACATTGTATGAAAGTTCACCTCTGACAGTAAAGTTCCCCATTTTGGTTTTTCGAACAATTATTTTCTTGCATTGTGAAATTCTGAAGTGGAGCTGTGCAGCACATGTGTAAACCTGCCTCTTTTTTCCAATCATAAACTAACCAGTCTTGACCAATAAGTTTAAGTTTTCCATATTTTTTAAATACTGCATGATATTCTTGTTTTTGGATTACTGTCTTCTTTTTGTTAATATATCTTTCAATTAACCCAAACACTCTGTCTGATGGGAGGAAAGAATGACCAGTAACAGGATAAACAATCTCTAGACTTGTAATCTCTTTGGGCGATTTTTTTATCATCCAACACATACACATGCATAACATATTCACATTTTTATTTTGTCCTGCACATCCATCAGCCACTAAACGAATGGATGTGCAGTTTGTTAAATCAACACTTTCTAATTCATGATCAATTATAGACGCCACTTCATTTGAGGATTTTTTAGCTTCATCTTCACTCCACGAATAAATAGATACATTTTCCGGTATAAGTGAATCTGTAGAGACACCCTTTACAACAGATACATTATAACAGTAAAATTGACGTGAATAATAGGCTGCCTGATCAGAAACTTTTGGCAATACTGTACCAGGTTTTTCTGGCAGTTGAATGATAACAAATGACAATCTTGAGGTTTTTCTTCTAAGTAATCAAAAAAAATTTAGCCTCCCTTTTGTGACACTGTAGCTTAAGTTGAAGCTCAGTTCTTTTGTCTTCATTTTTTTCTATTGTAAGTTTGTGTTGTAAACTTAAACATGTACTGCATTCATCTACTGCAGGACTTCAAACGCTAATATTAAAACTTGTACAAAAACTTTTCGAAAGAAACTTTTTGTTACCTGCAGTTCATCAGTATGTGCTAACAAGTACATTCACCACATTTTATTTACATTCAGCTCTGAACACGGCCGTTCCTGGGAGGTCGAGCGCCTGCGTGCAGGTTTCTTTGTGCGCCCCATATAATTTTAAAATACATAAAACATATTATGTGTACAATAATTTATTTACACAAAATAAAGTTATACAAAATAAACAAGAGGTATTTGCAATACAACAAAATAAACAATAAAAAACTAGATTCTAAAAAAATATTAAATGTTATATTTAAATAACTTTGTACCAAACAATATAGAAAAAACAACAACATAAAAATTATAATATAACACGTCTGGCTTTTACAGACGCAAACTCGTTGATCATTTCATTGTGATCAACGGCTTCACAAATCTTATTTTCAATTGAAATAATTGCCAAATCTGATAGCCGTTCTTGGAACATAGACGTTCTTAAATAATTTTTTATAAGTTTTAGTTTCGAAAAACTTCTTTCGCCTGAAGCCACCGAAATGGGTAAAGCCAAAAATATCCTTAGGGCTATAAATAAATTTGGAAACAAAGACTGTAAATTATTTTTTTTTATATAATTTAAAATGCTTATGGGCGAGTCTGCATTTGTAGTAGAGTTTGGCTTTAGAATTTTGTATGACATTATTTCATTATGTAAATCAGATCCGTCAATATCTTTACATGTATTACCTTGATTTTGAATTTGCAAAGCAATATCTAAATCCATACATGATCGTTTAATTACTTCAGAATCTAGATTTTGGAAATTGCATACAAATCCAAATAAATCATTACATTTCGCTATTCCCTCAAAACGTCTTTGTAAGGACTGAATTTTTGTATCCAAAATTTGAAAATAAAACTTGATTTTAAATTTCTGTTTTGGATCTAAAACAGATTTATCTGTACCTTCACATGAAAATTGACGCTTCATTTTCGTTTGTCTAATTAAAGGAAATACTTGCTCTACCTTGCTCTCGTTCTTTTCTGCTTCTGCTATAGCTTCATTTATAAAAAATTGGAAATCTTTATCCGACCGTTTGTTAGTAAAATAATTAAGATTTTCTATTTCTTTAAGACATTCATTTAAATTTTGATTTTGGAGCATTTTACTAACTATATTAATCTTTGTTAAGATATCATACCAAATTGAAATTGAACAGATGAATTTAAAAGTTTTGATTTTATCTAATAATGACTGTGCAGCATGTTTAGTATTCATATCTCTCGAAGTATCTTCGGTCAAATAATGTAAACTTTTACAAATTTCCAATAACTGAAATCTTAGAGGGTGAATGGCTTTGATTTTGCTTTCCCATCTTATTTCGCTTACTGATTTTAAAGTTAAATTTGGCAGATTCTGTTTTAAAATGTCCCACCTGTAAGGCGAAGCAGAAAAGAAATTGAACAACTCTTGAATAACTGAAAAAAAAACCAACAGTCTCATATGAAATTTTAGCCGCATCATTAACAGTTAAATTTAATGTGTGAGCTGAACAAGGCACAAACATTGCTCTGGCGTTAACATTCTGAATTTGAGCTTGAAGCTCTACATGCCTGCCAGACATATTTGCACCTTTGTCATATCCCTGACCTCTCATATCATGAAAATCTATTTCTAATTTTGGCAATATTTCTTCTTTTAAAAATTTAAAAAGTCCTTCCCCTGTAGTATTCAAAACTTGAAAAAAACCTAAAAAATGTTCTCTAATTTCAACTGCATTTGAGAAACAATGAACGAATCGTATTATAAAAGTCAGCTGCTCAACATGGCTAGCATCAGGAGTTTCATCTAAAATTATTGAATAATATTTTGCTGTTTTTAGACAGGTTAAAATTTCTCGTTGAATATTTTTTGACAATAAACTAATTAATTCATTTTGAAAATGATTTCCTAAATAATGAGGCATATTTTGATTTAATTCTTTAGACTTTTGAATATTATTTACATGCTCCATTATAATTGGATCGAATTTAGCCAACATTTCAACTAATTTCAAAAAAATGCCTTTATTGGATTCGTAAAGTTTCTGGCTGGCTCCTCTAAACGTTAAATTTTGACCAGCTAAATACTGCACTATACAAATTATTCTTTTAATAATTGCACGCCATCGTTTTTTTTCAATTTCGAAATGTTTCTGTTGCTCTTTATCAATGGTGCATTCTTTAACCAAGCGTAATTTCAATTCGTACCATTTTTGAGCGCTTTTCATAATTATGCTCCATACTATTTTTATGACGGGAAATATTAACAGATAGGTGTCTCCAATTTGAGTAACCAGAAATTAATTTATGAGACTGCGAACTAAATACTTTGCAAAAAATGCAGAATACGGCATTTATTTTTTTAGAATATACTAACCAGTCCCTATTAACGTTTTCGCCATTTGGTAACTTCCACATATATTGCGTGGCTGAAAATTTTCTACCAGTTTCATCAACAGGAAAGTTTTCTATAATCTGGACAGCGCCTTTTGTCACAATTAATTCAATTAAACGGTGACTTAATAGATTAGGCCATGTAGCGGGATCGGGAAAATCAATATCGATAGTAGGCGCAGTACCTTCTCCATCATTGCTTACCGAGTTGCTTACTTCTGAATTAAGTGAAATATGCGCACCAGAAGTGGATGGCTGCTGATCATCAATAACCAATGGCTCTGCAACAAGCTCGACATTTGATGGGGATGGATTCGGAGTAGAACAATTATGTTTTAAAAATTTTGTTAAAGCTCCACTTAGTTTTTCCTTTTATGCGTCCTTTTCCAGTCGGCGTTTTTTATATTGGGCTCCTGATAATTTTTTTCTAGTGCCGTCACTCATTTCTAAATAGAAAAAAAAAAACATGACTCTCTCAGCATGACAACACCCAAGTCAGAATCAGAATCAGAAAATGTTTATTTTCTTCTCAAGTACAGCAAAGTACAAAAATTACAAAGATACAACTAACCAGGTCTGACCAGTATTACAATAAATGTACAAATCTGACTAACTAACTAACCAATACTGCTCATTACTATACAAGAGAAAAAAAATTTAGGGCCTCTAAGGCAAGCCTGTATAGAGGACACCCTCACGCACTTAAACTAAGAAAAAATGTTAGCGGTCAGAGTAGGACCTAACTATTAACAAATAAAAACATAATTACTGTGTATCTCTAATAAAGCAAACAAATACTAAGATTAAAAAAATGTAAAGTACCGTTTACCAAATGGTAAAAGCTTAAGTGCATGATAATGTCTTTCAGCCGCCAGCTAAACGCAACATTATTATGGTTACTGACTGACTGATTGGTTACATACCTATCTACAGCTATGCAGTGTTGTTTGCTTGTTAGGTCTTTAATCTGCGACGGACGTTAGCACGTTAGCGGTCGCGGTTTTAGTTAACGATTCCCGGCTGGTAAATGATGACGTCATGCAGCGTGATGCGTTACAGAAATTTCCAAATGATGGCCAGCCATAAGACATTATCATGTCAAAAATATTACAATAAATACCTTTAATCTCCTTACAGTTTATATTACAAGTAGAATTATCGCATAAACAGTCTAAGCACTTATAAACTAATGGAGCATCAAAACTGACTGTTTCTCTAAGACTAAAATTAATGTAATTAGTTTTCAATTCAATTTTGAAAACAAGAACAACTTCCCGCGAATACAAGTACAAGATTACTCACTTAGTTCACTATGGCAACCAAAGAGATACTAAAAATAAAATGTCGGGTTGTTGGTACTAGAAGTCGCTACCTACCTGCACCGGTTGTAAAACCAGTAAAAGGAAAGTTTATTGTTTGTTTTCTTGTTACTTCTACAAAATGCAGCAAATGTAACATAAAACCAAATAAAATGAGGCGCCGCCTCTGTAATATGCCGAAAACCTAAGTCAAAATAAGTATTAAAAAAAGCCGACATAATAAGCCAGTGATATCATAGCGCCTTACTTCTCTTTTAATTCTCACTCCGATAGGTATTAGATCTGGGTTGACTTCATGTGGTCGGTGAACTAACTTAAAAATGATCCTTTCAGCCCCAGCAGTCACATTGTATGAAAGTTCACCTCTGACAGTAAAGTTCCCCATTTTGGTTTTTCGAACAATTATTTTCTTGCATTGTGAAATTCTGAAGTGGAGCTGTGCAGCACATGTGTAAACCTGCCTCTTTTTTCCAATCATAAACTAACCAGTCTTGACCAATAAGTTTAAGTTTTCCATATTTTTTAAATACTGCATGATATTCTTGTTTTTGGATTACTGTCTTCTTTTTGTTAATATATCTTTCAATTAACCCAAACACTCTGTCTGATGGGAGGAAAGAATGACCAGTAACAGGATAAACAATCTCTAGACTTGTAATCTCTTTGGGCGATTTTTTTATCATCCAACACATACACATGCATAACATATTCACATTTTTATTTTGTCCTGCACATCCATCAGCCACTAAACGAATGGATGTGCAGTTTGTTAAATCAACACTTTCTAATTCATGATCAATTATAGACGCCACTTCATTTGAGGATTTTTTAGCTTCATCTTCACTCCACGAATAAATAGATACATTTTCCGGTATAAGTGAATCTGTAGAGACACCCTTTACAACAGATACATTATAACAGTAAAATTGACGTGAATAATAGGCTGCCTGATCAGAAACTTTTGGCAATACTGTACCAGGTTTTTCTGGCAGTTGAATGATAACAAATGACAATCTTGAGGTTTTTCTTCTAAGTAATCAAAAAAAATTTAGCCTCCCTTTTGTGACACTGTAGCTTAAGTTGAAGCTCAGTTCTTTTGTCTTCATTTTTTTCTATTGTAAGTTTGTGTTGTAAACTTAAACATGTACTGCATTCATCTACTGCAGGACTTCAAACGCTAATATTAAAACTTGTACAAAAACTTTTCGAAAGAAACTTTTTGTTACCTGCAGTTCATCAGTATGTGCTAACAAGTACATTCACCACATTTTATTTACATTCAGCTCTGAACACGGCCGTTCCTGGGAGGTCGAGCGCCTGCGTGCAGGTTTCTTTGTGCGCCCCATATAATTTTAAAATACATAAAACATATTATGTGTACAATAATTTATTTACACAAAATAAAGTTATACAAAATAAACAAGAGGTATTTGCAATACAACAAAATAAACAATAAAAAACTAGATTCTAAAAAAATATTAAATGTTATATTTAAATAACTTTGTACCAAACAATATAGAAAAAACAACAACATAAAAATTATAATATAACACGTCTGGCTTTTACAGACGCAAACTCGTTGATCATTTCATTGTGATCAACGGCTTCACAAATCTTATTTTCAATTGAAATAATTGCCAAATCTGATAGCCGTTCTTGGAACATAGACGTTCTTAAATAATTTTTTATAAGTTTTAGTTTCGAAAAACTTCTTTCGCCTGAAGCCACCGAAATGGGTAAAGCCAAAAATATCCTTAGGGCTATAAATAAATTTGGAAACAAAGACTGTAAATTATTTTTTTTTATATAATTTAAAATGCTTATGGGCGAGTCTGCATTTGTAGTAGAGTTTGGCTTTAGAATTTTGTATGACATTATTTCATTATGTAAATCAGATCCGTCAATATCTTTACATGTATTACCTTGATTTTGAATTTGCAAAGCAATATCTAAATCCATACATGATCGTTTAATTACTTCAGAATCTAGATTTTGGAAATTGCATACAAATCCAAATAAATCATTACATTTCGCTATTCCCTCAAAACGTCTTTGTAAGGACAGAATTTTTGTATCCAAAATTTGAAAATAAAACTTGATTTTAAATTTCTGTTTTGGATCTAAAACAGATTTATCTGTACCTTCACATGAAAATTGACGCTTCATTTTCGTTTGTCTAATTAAAGGAAATACTTGCTCTACCTTGCTCTCGTTCTTTTCTGCTTCTGCTATAGCTTCATTTATAAAAAATTGGAAATCTTTATCCGACCGTTTGTTAGTAAAATAATTAAGATTTTCTATTTCTTTAAGACATTCATTTAAATTTTGATTTTGGAGCATTTTACTAACTATATTAATCTTTGTTAAGATATCATACCAAATTGAAATTGAACAGATGAATTTAAAAGTTTTGATTTTATCTAATAATGACTGTGCAGCATGTTTAGTATTCATATCTCTCGAAGTATCTTCGGTCAAATAATGTAAACTTTTACAAATTTCCAATAACTGAAATCTTAGAGGGTGAATGGCTTTGATTTTGCTTTCCCATCTTATTTCGCTTACTGATTTTAAAGTTAAATTTGGCAGATTCTGTTTTAAAATGTCCCACCTGTAAGGCGAAGCAGAAAAGAAATTGAACAACTCTTGAATAACTGAAAAAAAAACCAACAGTCTCATATGAAATTTTAGCCGCATCATTAACAGTTAAATTTAATGTGTGAGCTGAACAAGGCACAAACATTGCTCTGGCGTTAACATTCTGAATTTGAGCTTGAAGCTCTACATGCCTGCCAGACATATTTGCACCTTTGTCATATCCCTGACCTCTCATATCATGAAAATCTATTTCTAATTTTGGCAATATTTCTTCTTTTAAAAATTTAAAAAGTCCTTCCCCTGTAGTATTCAAAACTTGAAAAAAACCTAAAAAATGTTCTCTAATTTCAACTGCATTTGAGAAACAATGAACGAATCGTATTATAAAAGTCAGCTGCTCAACATGGCTAGCATCAGGAGTTTCATCTAAAATTATTGAATAATATTTTGCTGTTTTTAGACAGGTTAAAATTTCTCGTTGAATATTTTTTGACAATAAACTAATTAATTCATTTTGAAAATGATTTCCTAAATAATGAGGCATATTTTGATTTAATTCTTTAGACTTTTGAATATTATTTACATGCTCCATTATAATTGGATCGAATTTAGCCAACATTTCAACTAATTTCAAAAAAATGCCTTTATTGGATTCGTAAAGTTTCTGGCTGGCTCCTCTAAACGTTAAATTTTGACCAGCTAAATACTGCACTATACAAATTATTCTTTTAATAATTGCACGCCATCGTTTTTTTTCAATTTCGAAATGTTTCTGTTGCTCTTTATCAATGGTGCATTCTTTAACCAAGCGTAATTTCAATTCGTACCATTTTTGAGCGCTTTTCATAATTATGCTCCATACTATTTTTATGACGGGAAATATTAACAGATAGGTGTCTCCAATTTGAGTAACCAGAAATTAATTTATGAGACTGCGAACTAAATACTTTGCAAAAAATGCAGAATACGGCATTTATTTTTTTAGAATATACTAACCAGTCCCTATTAACGTTTTCGCCATTTGGTAACTTCCACATATATTGTGTGGCTGAAAATTTTCTACCAGTTTCATCAACAGGAAAGTTTTCTATAATCTGGACAGCGCCTTTTGTCACAATTAATTCAATTAAACGGTGACTTAATAGATTAGGCCATGTAGCGGGATCGGGAAAATCAATATCGATAGTAGGCGCAGTACCTTCTCCATCATTGCTTACCGAGTTGCTTACTTCTGAATTAAGTGAAATATGCGCACCAGAAGTGGATGGCTGCTGATCATCAATAACCAACGGCTCTGCAACAAGCTCGACATTTGATGGGGATGGATTCGGAGTAGAACAATTATGTTTTAAAAATTTTGTTAAAGCTCCACTTAGTTTTTCCTTTTATGCGTCCTTTTCCAGTCGGCGTTTTTTATATTGGGCTCCTGATAATTTTTTTCTAGTGCCGTCACTCATTTCTAAATAGAAAAAAAAAAACATGACTCTCTCAGCATGACAACACCCAAGTCAGAATCAGAATCAGAAAATGTTTATTTTCTTCTCAAGTACAGCAAAGTACAAAAATTACAAAGATACAACTAACCAGGTCTGACCAGTATTACAATAAATGTACAAATCTGACTAACTAACTAACCAATACTGCTCATTACTATACAAGAGAAAAAAAATTTAGGGCCTCTAAGGCAAGCCTGTATAGAGGACACCCTCACGCACTTAAACTAAGAAAAAATGTTAGCGGTCAGAGTAGGACCTAACTATTAACAAATAAAAACATAATTACTGTGTATCTCTAATAAAGCAAACAAATACTAAGATTAAAAAAATGTAAAGTACCGTTTACCAAATGGTAAAAGCTTAAGTGCATGATAATGTCTTTCAGCCGCCAGCTAAACGCAACATTATTATGGTTACTGACTGACTGATTGGTTACATACCTATCTACAGCTATGCAGTGTTGTTTGCTTGTTAGGTCTTTAATCTGCGACGGACGTTAGCACGTTAGCGGTCGCGGTTTTAGTTAACGATTCCCGGCTGGTAAATGATGACGTCATGCAGCGTGATGCGTTACAGAAATTTCCAAATGATGGCCAGCCATAAGACATTATCATGTCAAAAATATTACAATAAATACCTTTAATCTCCTTACAGTTTATATTACAAGTAGAATTATCGCATAAACAGTCTAAGCACTTATAAACTAATGGAGCATCAAAACTGACTGTTTCTCTAAGACTAAAATTAATGTAATTAGTTTTCAATTCAATTTTGAAAACAAGAACAACTTCCCGCGAATACAAGTACAAGATTACTCACTTAGTTCACTATGGCAACCAAAGAGATACTAAAAATAAAATGTCGGGTTGTTGGTACTAGAAGTCGCTACCTACCTGCACCGGTTGTAAAACCAGTAAAAGGAAAGTTTATTGTTTGTTTTCTTGTTACTTCTACAAAATGCAGCAAATGTAACATAAAACCAAATAAAATGAGGCGCCGCCTCTGTAATATGCCGAAAACCTAAGTCAAAATAAGTATTAAAAAAAGCCGACATAATAAGCCAGTGATATCATAGCGCCTTACTTCTCTTTTAATTCTCACTCCGATAGGTATTAGATCTGGGTTGACTTCATGTGGTCGGTGAACTAACTTAAAAATGATCCTTTCAGCCCCAGCAGTCACATTGTATGAAAGTTCACCTCTGACAGTAAAGTTCCCCATTTTGGTTTTTCGAACAATTATTTTCTTGCATTGTGAAATTCTGAAGTGGAGCTGTGCAGCACATGTGTAAACCTGCCTCTTTTTTCCAATCATAAACTAACCAGTCTTGACCAATAAGTTTAAGTTTTCCATATTTTTTAAATACTGCATGATATTCTTGTTTTTGGATTACTGTCTTCTTTTTGTTAATATATCTTTCAATTAACCCAAACACTCTGTCTGATGGGAGGAAAGAATGACCAGTAACAGGATAAACAATCTCTAGACTTGTAATCTCTTTGGGCGATTTTTTTATCATCCAACACATACACATGCATAACATATTCACATTTTTATTTTGTCCTGCACATCCATCAGCCACTAAACGAATGGATGTGCAGTTTGTTAAATCAACACTTTCTAATTCATGATCAATTATAGACGCCACTTCATTTGAGGATTTTTTAGCTTCATCTTCACTCCACGAATAAATAGATACATTTTCCGGTATAAGTGAATCTGTAGAGACACCCTTTACAACAGATACATTATAACAGTAAAATTGACGTGAATAATAGGCTGCCTGATCAGAAACTTTTGGCAATACTGTACCAGGTTTTTCTGGCAGTTGAATGATAACAAATGACAATCTTGAGGTTTTTCTTCTAAGTAATCAAAAAAAATTTAGCCTCCCTTTTGTGACACTGTAGCTTAAGTTGAAGCTCAGTTCTTTTGTCTTCATTTTTTTCTATTGTAAGTTTGTGTTGTAAACTTAAACATGTACTGCATTCATCTACTGCAGGACTTCAAACGCTAATATTAAAACTTGTACAAAAACTTTTCGAAAGAAACTTTTTGTTACCTGCAGTTCATCAGTATGTGCTAACAAGTACATTCACCACATTTTATTTACATTCAGCTCTGAACACGGCCGTTCCTGGGAGGTCGAGCGCCTGCGTGCAGGTTTCTTTGTGCGCCCCATATAATTTTAAAATACATAAAACATATTATGTGTACAATAATTTATTTACACAAAATAAAGTTATACAAAATAAACAAGAGGTATTTGCAATACAACAAAATAAACAATAAAAAACTAGATTCTAAAAAAATATTAAATGTTATATTTAAATAACTTTGTACCAAACAATATAGAAAAAACAACAACATAAAAATTATAATATAACACGTCTGGCTTTTACAGACGCAAACTCGTTGATCATTTCATTGTGATCAACGGCTTCACAAATCTTATTTTCAATTGAAATAATTGCCAAATCTGATAGCCGTTCTTGGAACATAGACGTTCTTAAATAATTTTTTATAAGTTTTAGTTTCGAAAAACTTCTTTCGCCTGAAGCCACCGAAATGGGTAAAGCCAAAAATATCCTTAGGGCTATAAATAAATTTGGAAACAAAGACTGTAAATTATTTTTTTTTATATAATTTAAAATGCTTATGGGCGAGTCTGCATTTGTAGTAGAGTTTGGCTTTAGAATTTTGTATGACATTATTTCATTATGTAAATCAGATCCGTCAATATCTTTACATGTATTACCTTGATTTTGAATTTGCAAAGCAATATCTAAATCCATACATGATCGTTTAATTACTTCAGAATCTAGATTTTGGAAATTGCATACAAATCCAAATAAATCATTACATTTCGCTATTCCCTCAAAACGTCTTTGTAAGGACTGAATTTTTGTATCCAAAATTTGAAAATAAAACTTGATTTTAAATTTCTGTTTTGGATCTAAAACAGATTTATCTGTACCTTCACATGAAAATTGACGCTTCATTTTCGTTTGTCTAATTAAAGGAAATACTTGCTCTACATCGTTCTTTTCTGCTTCTGCTATAGCTTCATTTATAAAAAATTGGAAATCTTTATCCGACCGTTTGTTAGTAAAATAATTAAGATTTTCTATTTCTTTAAGACATTCATTTAAATTTTGATTTTGGAGCATTTTACTAACTATATTAATCTTTGTTAAGATATCATACCAAATTGAAATTGAACAGATGAATTTAAAAGTTTTGATTTTATCTAATAATGACTGTGCAGCATGTTTAGTATTCATATCTCTCGAAGTATCTTCGGTCAAATAATGTAAACTTTTACAAATTTCCAATAACTGAAATCTTAGAGGGTGAATGGCTTTGATTTTGCTTTCCCATCTTATTTCGCTTACTGATTTTAAAGTTAAATTTGGCAGATTCTGTTTTAAAATGTCCCACCTGTAAGGCGAAGCAGAAAAGAAATTGAACAACTCTTGAATAACTGAAAAAAAAACCAACAGTCTCATATGAAATTTTAGCCGCATCATTAACAGTTAAATTTAATGTGTGAGCTGAACAAGGCACAAACATTGCTCTGGCGTTAACATTCTGAATTTGAGCTTGAAGCTCTACATGCCTGCCAGACATATTTGCACCTTTGTCATATCCCTGACCTCTCATATCATGAAAATCTATTTCAAATTTTGGCAATATTTCTTCTTTTAAAAATTTAAAAAGTCCTTCCCCTGTAGTATTCAAAACTTGAAAAAAACCTAAAAAATGTTCTCTAATTTCAACTGCATTTGAGAAACAATGAACGAATCGTATTATAAAAGTCAGCTGCTCAACATGGCTAGCATCAGGAGTTTCATCTAAAATTATTGAATAATATTTTGCTGTTTTTAGACAGGTTAAAATTTCTCGTTGAATATTTTTTGACAATAAACTAATTAATTCATTTTGAAAATGATTTCCTAAATAATGAGGCATATTTTGATTTAATTCTTTAGACTTTTGAATATTATTTACATGCTCCATTATAATTGGATCGAATTTAGCCAACATTTCAACTAATTTCAAAAAAATGCCTTTATTGGATTCGTGAAGTTTCTGGCTGGCTCCTCTAAACGCTAAATTTTGACCAGCTAAATACTGCACTATACAAATTATTCTTTTAATAATTGCACGCCATCGTTTTTTTTTCAATTTCGAAATGTTTCTGTTGCTCTTTATCAATGGTGCATTCTTTAACCAAGCGTAATTTCAATTCGTACCATTTTTGAGCGCTTTTCATAATTATGCTCCATACTATTTTTATGACGGGAAATATTAACAGATAGGTGTCTCCAATTAGAGTAACCAGAAATTAATTTATGAGACTGCGAACTAAATACTTTGCAAAAAATGCAGAATACGGCATTTATTTTTTTAGAATATACTAACCAGTCCCTATTAACGTTTGCGCCATTTGGTAACTTCCGCATATATTGCGTGGCTGAAAATTTTCTACCAGTTTCATCAACAGGAAAGTTTTCTATAATCTGGACAGCGCCTTTTGTCACAATTAATTCAATTAAACGGTGACTTAATAGATTAGGCCATGTAGCGGGATCGGGAAAATCAATATCGATAGTAGGCGCAGTACCTTCTCCATCATTGCTTACCGAGTTGCTTACTTCTGAATTAAGTGAAATATGCGCACCAGAAGTGGATGGCTGCTGATCATCAATAACCAATGGCTCTGCAACAAGCTCGACATTTGATGGGGATGGATTCGGAGTAGAACAATTATGTTTTAAAAATTTTGTTAAAGCTCCACTTAGTTTTTCCTTTTCTGCGTACTTTTCCAGTCGGCGTTTTTTATATTGGGCTCCTGATAATTTTTTTCTAGTGCCGTCACTCATTTCTAAATAGAAAAAAAAAACATGACTCTCTCAGCATGACAACACCCAAGTCAGAATCAGAATCAGACAATGTTTATTTTCTTCTCAAGTACAGCAAAGTACAAAAATTACAAAGATACAACTAACCAGGTCTGACCAGTATTACAATAAATGTACAAATCGGGAAAATCAATATCGATAGTAGGCGCAGTACCTTCTCCATCATTGCTTACCGAGTTGCTTACTTCTGAATTAAGTGAAATATGCGCACCAGAAGTGGATGGCTGCTGATCATCAATAACCAATGGCTCTGCAACAAGCTCGACATTTGATGGGGATGGATTCGGAGTAGAACAATTATGTTTTAAAAATTTTTTTAAAGCTCCACTTAGTTTTTCCTTTTCTGCGTCCTTTTCCAGTCGGCGTTTTTTATATTGGGCTCCTGATAATTTTTTTCTAGTGCCGTCACTCATTTCTAAATAGAAAAAAAAAACATGACTCTCTCAGCATGACAACACCCAAGTCAGAATCAGAATCAGAAAATGTTTATTTTCTTCTCAAGTACAGCAAAGTACAAAAATTACAAAGATACAACTAACCAGGTCTGACCAGTATTACAATAAATGTACAAATCTGACTAACTAACTAACCAATACTGCTCATTACTATACAAGAGAAAAAAATTTAGGGCCTCTAAGGCAAGCCTGTATAGAGGACACCCTCACGCACTTAAACTAAGAAAAAATGTTAGCGGTCAGAGTAAGACCTAACTATTAACAAATAAAAACATAATTACTGTGTATCTCTAATAAAGCAAACAAAAAATACTAAGATTAAAAAATATTACAATAAATACCTTTAATCTCCTTACAGTTTATATTACAAGTAGAATTATCGCATAAACAGTCTAAGCACTTATAAACTAATGGAGCATCAAAACTGACTGTTTCTCTAAGACTAAAATTAATGTAATTAGTTTTCAATTCAATTTTGAAAACAAGAACAACTTCCCGCGAATACAAGTACAAGATTACTCACTTAGTTCACTATGGCAACCAAAGAGATACTAAAAATAAAATGTCGGGTTGTTGGTACTAGAAGTCGCTACCTACCTGCACCGGTTGTAAAACCAGTAAAAGGAAAGTTTATTGTTTGTTTTCTTGTTACTTCTACAAAATGCAGCAAATGTAACATAAAACCAAATAAAATGAGGCGCCGCCTCTGTAATATGCCGAAAACCTAAGTCAAAATAAGTATTAAAAAAAGCCGACATAATAAGCCAGTGATATCATAGCGCCTTACTTCTCTTTTAATTCTCACTCCGATAGGTATTAGATCTGGGTTGACTTCATGTGGTCGGTGAACTAACTTAAAAATGATCCTTTCAGCCCCAGCAGTCACATTGTATGAAAGTTCACCTCTGACAGTAAAGTTCCCCATTTTGGTTTTTCGAACAATTATTTTCTTGCATTGTGAAATTCTGAAGTGGAGCTGTGCAGCACATGTGTAAACCTGCCCTCTTTTTTCCAATCATAAACTAACCAGTCTTGACCAATAAGTTTAAGTTTTCCATATTTTTTAAATACTGCATGATATTCTTGTTTTTGGATTACTGTCTTCTTTTTGCTAATATATCTTTCAATTAACCCAAACACTCTGTCTGATGGGAGGAAAGAATGACCAGTAACAGGATAAACAATCTCTAGACTTGTAATCTCTTTGGGCGATTTTTTTATCATCCAACACATACACATGCATAACATATTCACATTTTTATTTTGTCCTGCACATCCATCAGCCACTAAACGAATGGATGTGCAGTTTGTTAAATCAACACTTTCCAATTCATGATCAATTATAGACGCCACTTCATTTGAGGATTTTTTAGCTTCATCTTCACTCCACGAATAAATAGATACATTTTCCAGTATAAGTGAATCTGTAGAGACACCCTTTACAACAGATACATTATAACAGTAAAATTGACGTGAATAATAGGCTGCCTGATCAGAAACTTTTGGCAATACTGTACCAGGTTTTTCTGGCAGTTGAATGATAACAAATGACAATCTTGAGGTTTTTCTTCTAAGTAATCAAAAAAAATTTAGCCTCCCTTTTGTGACACTGTAGCTTAAGTTGAAGCTCAGTTCTTTTGTCTTCATTTTTTTCTATTGTAAGTTTGTGTTGTAAACTTAAACATGTACTGCATTCATCTACTGCAGGACTTCAAACGCTAATATTAAAACTTGTACAAAAACTTTTCGAAAGAAACTTTTTGTTACCTGCAGTTCATCAGTATGTGCTAACAAGTACATTCACCACATTTTATTTACATTCAGCTCTGAACACGGCCGTTCCTGGGAGGTCGAGCGCCTGCGTGCAGGTTTCTTTGTGCGCCCCATATAATTTTAAAATACATAAAACATATTATGTGTACAATAATTTATTTACACAAAATAAAGTTATACAAAATAAACAAGAGGTATTTGCAATACAACAAAATAAACAATAAAAAACTAGATTCTAAAAAAATATTAAATGTTATATTTAAATAACTTTGTACCAAACAATATAGAAAAAACAACAACATAAAAATTATAATATAACACGTCTGGCTTTTACAGACGCAAACTCGTTGATCATTTCATTGTGATCAACGGCTTCACAAATCTTATTTTCAATTGAAATAATTGCCAAATCTGATAGCCGTTCTTGGAACATAGACGTTCTTAAATAATTTTTTATAAGTTTTAGTTTCGAAAAACTTCTTTCGCCTGAAGCCACCGAAATGGGTAAAGCCAAAAATATCCTTAGGGCTATAAATAAATTTGGAAACAAAGACTGTAAATTATTTTTTGTTATATAATTTAAAATGCTTATGGGCGAGTCTGCATTTGTAGTAGAGTTTGGCTTTAGAATTTTGTATGACATTATTTCATTATGTAAATCAGATCCGTCAATATCTTTACATGTATTACCTTGATTTTGAATTTGCAAAGCAATATCTAAATCCATACATGATCGTTTAATTACTTCAGAATCTAGATTTTGGAAATTGCATACAAATCCAAATAAATCATTACATTTCGCTATTCCCTCAAAACGTCTTTGTAAGGACTGAATTTTTGTATCCAAAATTTGAAAATAAAACTTGATTTTAAATTTCTGTTTTGGATCTAAAACAGATTTATCTGTACCTTCACATGAAAATTGACGCTTCATTTTCGTTTGTCTAATTAAAGGAAATACTTGCTCTACATCGTTCTTTTCTGCTTCTGCTATAGCTTCATTTATAAAAAATTGGAAATCTTTATCCGACCGTTTGTTAGTAAAATAATTAAGATTTTCTATTTCTTTAAGACATTCATTTAAATTTTGATTTTGGAGCATTTTACTAACTATATTAATCTTTGTTAAGATATCATACCAAATTGAAATTGAACAGATGAATTTAAAAGTTTTGATTTTATCTAATAATGACTGTGCAGCATGTTTAGTATTCATATCTCTCGAAGTATCTTCGGTCAAATAATGTAAACTTTTACAAATTTCCAATAACTGAAATCTTAGAGGGTGAATGGCTTTGATTTTGCTTTCCCATCTTATTTCGCTTACTGATTTTAAAGTTAAATTTGGCAGATTCTGTTTTAAAATGTCCCACCTGTAAGGCGAAGCAGAAAAGAAATTGAACAACTCTTGAATAACTGAAAAAAAAACCAACAGTCTCATATGAAATTTTAGCCGCATCATTAACAGTTAAATTTAATGTGTGAGCTGAACAAGGCACAAACATTGCTCTGGCGTTAACATTCTGAATTTGAGCTTGAAGCTCTACATGCCTGCCAGACATATTTGCACCTTTGTCATATCCCTGACCTCTCATATCATGAAAATCTATTTCAAATTTTGGCAATATTTCTTCTTTTAAAAATTTAAAAAGTCCTTCCCCTGTAGTATTCAAAACTTGAAAAAAACCTAAAAAATGTTCTCTAATTTCAACTGCATTTGAGAAACAATGAACGAATCGTATTATAAAAGTCAGCTGCTCAACATGGCTAGCATCAGGAGTTTCATCTAAAATTATTGAATAATATTTTGCTGTTTTTAGACAGGTTAAAATTTCTCGTTGAATATTTTTTGACAATAAACTAATTAATTCATTTTGAAAATGATTTCCTAAATAATGAGGCATATTTTGATTTAATTCTTTAGACTTTTGAATATTATTTACATGCTCCATTATAATTGGATCGAATTTAGCCAACATTTCAACTAATTTCAAAAAAATGCCTTTATTGGATTCGTGAAGTTTCTGGCTGGCTCCTCTAAACGCTAAATTTTGACCAGCTAAATACTGCACTATACAAATTATTCTTTTAATAATTGCACGCCATCGTTTTTTTTTCAATTTCGAAATGTTTCTGTTGCTCTTTATCAATGGTGCATTCTTTAACCAAGCGTAATTTCAATTCGTACCATTTTTGAGCGCTTTTCATAATTATGCTCCATACTATTTTTATGACGGGAAATATTAACAGATAGGTGTCTCCAATTAGAGTAACCAGAAATTAATTTATGAGACTGCGAACTAAATACTTTGCAAAAAATGCAGAATACGGCATTTATTTTTTTAGAATATACTAACCAGTCCCTATTAACGTTTGCGCCATTTGGTAACTTCCGCATATATTGCGTGGCTGAAAATTTTCTACCAGTTTCATCAACAGGAAAGTTTTCTATAATCTGGACAGCGCCTTTTGTCACAATTAATTCAATTAAACGGTGACTTAATAGATTAGGCCATGTAGCGGGATCGGGAAAATCAATATCGATAGTAGGCGCAGTACCTTCTCCATCATTGCTTACCGAGTTGCTTACTTCTGAATTAAGTGAAATATGCGCACCAGAAGTGGATGGCTGCTGATCATCAATAACCAATGGCTCTGCAACAAGCTCGACATTTGATGGGGATGGATTCGGAGTAGAACAATTATGTTTTAAAAATTTTGTTAAAGCTCCACTTAGTTTTTCCTTTTCTGCGTACTTTTCCAGTCGGCGTTTTTTATATTGGGCTCCTGATAATTTTTTTCTAGTGCCGTCACTCATTTCTAAATAGAAAAAAAAAACATGACTCTCTCAGCATGACAACACCCAAGTCAGAATCAGAATCAGACAATGTTTATTTTCTTCTCAAGTACAGCAAAGTACAAAAATTACAAAGATACAACTAACCAGGTCTGACCAGTATTACAATAAATGTACAAATCGGGAAAATCAATATCGATAGTAGGCGCAGTACCTTCTCCATCATTGCTTACCGAGTTGCTTACTTCTGAATTAAGTGAAATATGCGCACCAGAAGTGGATGGCTGCTGATCATCAATAACCAATGGCTCTGCAACAAGCTCGACATTTGATGGGGATGGATTCGGAGTAGAACAATTATGTTTTAAAAATTTTTTTAAAGCTCCACTTAGTTTTTCCTTTTCTGCGTCCTTTTCCAGTCGGCGTTTTTTATATTGGGCTCCTGATAATTTTTTTCTAGTGCCGTCACTCATTTCTAAATAGAAAAAAAAACATGACTCTCTCAGCATGACAACACCCAAGTCAGAATCAGAATCAGAAAATGTTTATTTTCTTCTCAAGTACAGCAAAGTACAAAAATTACAAAGATACAACTAACCAGGTCTGACCAGTATTACAATAAATGTACAAATCTGACTAACTAACTAACCAATACTGCTCATTACTATACAAGAGAAAAAAATTTAGGGCCTCTAAGGCAAGCCTGTATAGAGGACACCCTCACGCACTTAAACTAAGAAAAAATGTTAGCGGTCAGAGTAAGACCTAACTATTAACAAATAAAAACATAATTACTGTGTATCTCTAATAAAGCAAACAAAAAATACTAAGATTAAAAAATATTACAATAAATACCTTTAATCTCCTTACAGTTTATATTACAAGTAGAATTATCGCATAAACAGTCTAAGCACTTATAAACTAATGGAGCATCAAAACTGACTGTTTCTCTAAGACTAAAATTAATGTAATTAGTTTTCAATTCAATTTTGAAAACAAGAACAACTTCCCGCGAATACAAGTACAAGATTACTCACTTAGTTCACTATGGCAACCAAAGAGATACTAAAAATAAAATGTCGGGTTGTTAGTACTAGAAGTCGCTACCTACCTGCACCGGTTGTAAAACCAGTAAAAGGAAAGTTTATTGTTTGTTTTCTTGTTACTTCTACAAAATGCAGCAAATGTAACATAAAACCAAATAAAATGAGGCGCCGCCTCTGTAATATGCCGAAAACCTAAGTCAAAATAAGTATTAAAAAAAGCCGACATAATAAGCCAGTGATATCATAGCGCCTTACTTCTCTTTTAATTCTCACTCCGATAGGTATTAGATC
The DNA here is from genome assembly GCA_034769895.1 of Magicicada septendecula. Lineage (NCBI taxonomy): Eukaryota > Metazoa > Arthropoda > Insecta > Hemiptera > Cicadidae > Magicicada > Magicicada septendecula. Next base: position 23,731 of record JAWRYS010000042.1, read on the forward strand.
TGGGTTGACTTCATGTGGTCGGTGAACTAACTTAAAAATGATCCTTTCAGCCCCAGCAGTCACATTGTATGAAAGTTCACCTCTGACAGTAAAGTTCCCCATTTTGGTTTTTCGAACAATTATTTTCTTGCATTGTGAAATTCTGAAGTGGAGCTGTGCAGCACATGTGTAAACCTGCCCTCTTTTTTCCAATCATAAACTAACCAGTCTTGACCAATAAGTTTAAGTTTTCCATATTTTTTAAATACTGCATGATATTCTTGTTTTTGGATTACTGTCTTCTTTTTGCTAATATATCTTTCAATTAACCCAAACACTCTGTCTGATGGGAGGAAAGAATGACCAGTAACAGGATAAACAATCTCTAGACTTGTAATCTCTTTGGGCGATTTTTTTATCATCCAACACATACACATGCATAACATATTCACATTTTTATTTTGTCCTGCACATCCATCAGCCACTAAACGAATGGATGTGCAGTTTGTTAAATCAACACTTTCCAATTCATGATCAATTATAGACGCCACTTCATTTGAGGATTTTTTAGCTTCATCTTCACTCCACGAATAAATAGATACATTTTCCAGTATAAGTGAATCTGTAGAGACACCCTTTACAACAGATACATTATAACAGTAAAATTGACGTGAATAATAGGCTGCCTGATCAGAAACTTTTGGCAATACTGTACCAGGTTTTTCTGGCAGTTGAATGATAACAAATGACAATCTTGAGGTTTTTCTTCTAAGTAATCAAAAAAAATTTAGCCTCCCTTTTGTGACACTGTAGCTTAAGTTGAAGCTCAGTTCTTTTGTCTTCATTTTTTTCTATTGTAAGTTTGTGTTGTAAACTTAAACATGTACTGCATTCATCTACTGCAGGACTTCAAACGCTAATATTAAAACTTGTACAAAAACTTTTCGAAAGAAACTTTTTGTTACCTGCAGTTCATCAGTATGTGCTAACAAGTACATTCACCACATTTTATTTACATTCAGCTCTGAACACGGCCGTTCCTGGGAGGTCGAGCGCCTGCGTGCAGGTTTCTTTGTGCGCCCCATATAATTTTAAAATACATAAAACATATTATGTGTACAATAATTTATTTACACAAAATAAAGTTATACAAAATAAACAAGAGGTATTTGCAATACAACAAAATAAACAATAAAAAACTAGATTCTAAAAAAATATTAAATGTTATATTTAAATAACTTTGTACCAAACAATATAGAAAAAACAACAACATAAAAATTATAATATAACACGTCTGGCTTTTACAGACGCAAACTCGTTGATCATTTCATTGTGATCAACGGCTTCACAAATCTTATTTTCAATTGAAATAATTGCCAAATCTGATAGCCGTTCTTGGAACATAGACGTTCTTAAATAATTTTTTATAAGTTTTAGTTTCGAAAAACTTCTTTCGCCTGAAGCCACCGAAATGGGTAAAGCCAAAAATATCCTTAGGGCTATAAATAAATTTGGAAACAAAGACTGTAAATTATTTTTTTTTATATAATTTAAAATGCTTATGGGCGAGTCTGCATTTGTAGTAGAGTTTGGCTTTAGAATTTTGTATGACATTATTTCATTATGTAAATCAGATCCGTCAATATCTTTACATGTATTACCTTGATTTTGAATTTGCAAAGCAATATCTAAATCCATACATGATCGTTTAATTACTTCAGAATCTAGATTTTGGAAATTGCATACAAATCCAAATAAATCATTACATTTCGCTATTCCCTCAAAACGTCTTTGTAAGGACTGAATTTTTGTATCCAAAATTTGAAAATAAAACTTGATTTTAAATTTCTGTTTTGGATCTAAAACAGATTTATCTGTACCTTCACATGAAAATTGACGCTTCATTTTCGTTTGTCTAATTAAAGGAAATACTTGCTCTACATCGTTCTTTTCTGCTTCTGCTATAGCTTCATTTATAAAAAATTGGAAATCTTTATCCGACCGTTTGTTAGTAAAATAATTAAGATTTTCTATTTCTTTAAGACATTCATTTAAATTTTGATTTTGGAGCATTTTACTAACTATATTAATCTTTGTTAAGATATCATACCAAATTGAAATTGAACAGATGAATTTAAAAGTTTTGATTTTATCTAATAATGACTGTGCAGCATGTTTAGTATTCATATCTCTCGAAGTATCTTCGGTCAAATAATGTAAACTTTTACAAATTTCCAATAACTGAAATCTTAGAGGGTGAATGGCTTTGATTTTGCTTTCCCATCTTATTTCGCTTACTGATTTTAAAGTTAAATTTGGCAGATTCTGTTTTAAAATGTCCCACCTGTAAGGCGAAGCAGAAAAGAAATTGAACAACTCTTGAATAACTGAAAAAAAAACCAACAGTCTCATATGAAATTTTAGCCGCATCATTAACAGTTAAATTTAATGTGTGAGCTGAACAAGGCACAAACATTGCTCTGGCGTTAACATTCTGAATTTGAGCTTGAAGCTCTACATGCCTGCCAGACATATTTGCACCTTTGTCATATCCCTGACCTCTCATATCATGAAAATCTATTTCAAATTTTGGCAATATTTCTTCTTTTAAAAATTTAAAAAGTCCTTCCCCTGTAGTATTCAAAACTTGAAAAAAACCTAAAAAATGTTCTCTAATTTCAACTGCATTTGAGAAACAATGAACGAATCGTATTATAAAAGTCAGCTGCTCAACATGGCTAGCATCGGGAGTTTCATCTAAAATTATTGAATAATATTTTGCTGTTTTTAGACAGGTTAAAATTTCTCGTTGAATATTTTTTGACAATAAACTAATTAATTCATTTTGAAAATGATTTCCTAAATAATGAGGCATATTTTGATTTAATTCTTTAGACTTTTGAATATTATTTACATGCTCCATTATAATTGGATCGAATTTAGCCAACATTTCAACTAATTTCAAAAAAATGCCTTTATTGGATTCGTAAAGTTTCTGGCTGGCTCCTCTAAACGCTAAATTTTGACCAGCTAAATACTGCACTATACAAATTATTCTTTTAATAATTGCACGCCATCGTTTTTTTTTCAATTTCGAAATGTTTCTGTTGCTCTTTATCAATGGTGCATTCTTTAACCAAGCGTAATTTCAATTCGTACCATTTTTGAGCGCTTTTCATAATTATGCTCCATACTATTTTTATGACGGGAAATATTAACAGATAGGTGTCTCCAATTAGAGTAACCAGAAATTAATTTATGAGACTGCGAACTAAATACTTTGCAAAAAATGCAGAATACGGCATTTATTTTTTTAGAATATACTAACCAGTCCCTATTAACGTTTGCGCCATTTGGTAACTTCCGCATATATTGCGTGGCTGAAAATTTTCTACCAGTTTCATCAACAGGAAAGTTTTCTATAATCTGGACAGCGCCTTTTGTCACAATTAATTCAATTAAACGGTGACTTAATAGATTAGGCCATGTAGCGGGATCGGGAAAATCAATATCGATAGTAGGCGCAGTACCTTCTCCATCATTGCTTACCGAGTTGCTTACTTCTGAATTAAGTGAAATATGCGCACCAGAAGTGGATGGCTGCTGATCATCAATAACCAATGGCTCTGCAACAAGCTCGACATTTGATGGGGATGGATTCGGAGTAGAACAATTATGTTTTAAAAATTTTGTTAAAGCTCCACTTAGTTTTTCCTTTTCTGCGTACTTTTCCAGTCGGCGTTTTTTATATTGGGCTCCTGATAATTTTTTTCTAGTGCCGTCACTCATTTCTAAATAGAAAAAAAAAACATGACTCTCTCAGCATGACAACACCCAAGTCAGAATCAGAATCAGACAATGTTTATTTTCTTCTCAAGTACAGCAAAGTACAAAAATTACAAAGATACAACTAACCAGGTCTGACCAGTATTACAATAAATGTACAAATCGGGAAAATCAATATCGATAGTAGGCGCAGTACCTTCTCCATCATTGCTTACCGAGTTGCTTACTTCTGAATTAAGTGAAATATGCGCACCAGAAGTGGATGGCTGCTGATCATCAATAACCAATGGCTCTGCAACAAGCTCGACATTTGATGGGGATGGATTCGGAGTAGAACAATTATGTTTTAAAAATTTTTTTAAAGCTCCACTTAGTTTTTCCTTTTCTGCGTCCTTTTCCAGTCGGCGTTTTTTATATTGGGCTCCTGATAATTTTTTTCTAGTGCCGTCACTCATTTCTAAATAGAAAAAAAAAAACATGACTCTCTCAGCATGACAACACCCAAGTCAGAATCAGAATCAGAAAATGTTTATTTTCTTCTCAAGTACAGCAAAGTACAAAAATTACAAAGATACAACTAACCAGGTCTGACCAGTATTACAATAAATGTACAAATCTGACTAACTAACTAACCAATACTGCTCATTACTATACAAGAGAAAAAAATTTAGGGCCTCTAAGGCAAGCCTGTATAGAGGACACCCTCACGCACTTAAACTAAGAAAAAATGTTAGCGGTCAGAGTAAGACCTAACTATTAACAAATAAAAACATAATTACTGTGTATCTCTAATAAAGCAAACAAAAAATACTAAGATTAAAAAATATTACAATAAATACCTTTAATCTCCTTACAGTTTATATTACAAGTAGAATTATCGCATAAACAGTCTAAGCACTTATAAACTAATGGAGCATCAAAACTGACTGTTTCTCTAAGACTAAAATTAATGTAATTAGTTTTCAATTCAATTTTGAAAACAAGAACAACTTCCCGCGAATACAAGTACAAGATTACTCACTTAGTTCACTATGGCAACCAAAGAGATACTAAAAATAAAATGTCGGGTTGTTGGTACTAGAAGTCGCTACCTACCTGCACCGGTTGTAAAACCAGTAAAAGGAAAGTTTATTGTTTGTTTTCTTGTTACTTCTACAAAATGCAGCAAATGTAACATAAAACCAAATAAAATGAGGCGCCGCCTCTGTAATATGCCGAAAACCTAAGTCAAAATAAGTATTAAAAAAAGCCGACATAATAAGCCAGTGATATCATAGCGCCTTACTTCTCTTTTAATTCTCACTCCGATAGGTATTAGATCTGGGTTGACTTCATGTGGTCGGTGAACTAACTTAAAAATGATCCTTTCAGCCCCAGCAGTCACATTGTATGAAAGTTCACCTCTGACAGTAAAGTTCCCCATTTTGGTTTTTCGAACAATTATTTTCTTGCATTGTGAAATTCTGAAGTGGAGCTGTGCAGCACATGTGTAAACCTGCCTCTTTTTTCCAATCATAAACTAACCAGTCTTGACCAATAAGTTTAAGTTTTCCATATTTTTTAAATACTGCATGATATTCTTGTTTTTGGATTACTGTCTTCTTTTTGCTAATATATCTTTCAATTAACCCAAACACTCTGTCTGATGGGAGGAAAGAATGACCAGTAACAGGATAAACAATCTCTAGACTTGTAATCTCTTTGGGCGATTTTTTTATCATCCAACACATACACATGCATAACATATTCACATTTTTATTTTGTCCTGCACATCCATCAGCCACTAAACGAATGGATGTGCAGTTTGTTAAATCAACACTTTCCAATTCATGATCAATTATAGACGCCACTTCATTTGAGGATTTTTTAGCTTCATCTTCACTCCACGAATAAATAGATACATTTTCCAGTATAAGTGAATCTGTAGAGACACCCTTTACAACAGATACATTATAACAGTAAAATTGACGTGAATAATAGGCTGCCTGATCAGAAACTTTTGGCAATACTGTACCAGGTTTTTCTGGCAGTTGAATGATAACAAATGACAATCTTGAGGTTTTTCTTCTAAGTAATCAAAAAAAATTTAGCCTCCCTTTTGTGACACTGTAGCTTAAGTTGAAGCTCAGTTCTTTTGTCTTCATTTTTTTCTATTGTAAGTTTGTGTTGTAAACTTAAACATGTACTGCATTCATCTACTGCAGGACTTCAAACGCTAATATTAAAACTTGTACAAAAACTTTTCGAAAGAAACTTTTTGTTACCTGCAGTTCATCAGTATGTGCTAACAAGTACATTCACCACATTTTATTTACATTCAGCTCTGAACACGGCCGTTCCTGGGAGGTCGAGCGCCTGCGTGCAGGTTTCTTTGTGCGCCCCATATAATTTTAAAATACATAAAACATATTATGTGTACAATAATTTATTTACACAAAATAAAGTTATACAAAATAAACAAGAGGTATTTGCAATACAACAAAATAAACAATAAAAAACTAGATTCTAAAAAAATATTAAATGTTATATTTAAATAACTTTGTACCAAACAATATAGAAAAAACAACAACATAAAAATTATAATATAACACGTCTGGCTTTTACAGACGCAAACTCGTTGATCATTTCATTGTGATCAACGGCTTCACAAATCTTATTTTCAATTGAAATAATTGCCAAATCTGATAGCCGTTCTTGGAACATAGACGTTCTTAAATAATTTTTTATAAGTTTTAGTTTCGAAAAACTTCTTTCGCCTGAAGCCACCGAAATGGGTAAAGCCAAAAATATCCTTAGGGCTATAAATAAATTTGGAAACAAAGACTGTAAATTATTTTTTGTTATATAATTTAAAATGCTTATGGGCGAGTCTGCATTTGTAGTAGAGTTTGGCTTTAGAATTTTGTATGACATTATTTCATTATGTAAATCAGATCCGTCAATATCTTTACATGTATTACCTTGATTTTGAATTTGCAAAGCAATATCTAAATCCATACATGATCGTTTAATTACTTCAGAATCTAGATTTTGGAAATTGCATACAAATCCAAATAAATCATTACATTTCGCTATTCCCTCAAAACGTCTTTGTAAGGACTGAATTTTTGTATCCAAAATTTGAAAATAAAACTTGATTTTAAATTTCTGTTTTGGATCTAAAACAGATTTATCTGTACCTTCACATGAAAATTGACGCTTCATTTTCGTTTGTCTAATTAAAGGAAATACTTGCTCTACATCGTTCTTTTCTGCTTCTGCTATAGCTTCATTTATAAAAAATTGGAAATCTTTATCCGACCGTTTGTTAGTAAAATAATTAAGATTTTCTATTTCTTTAAGACATTCATTTAAATTTTGATTTTGGAGCATTTTACTAACTATATTAATCTTTGTTAAGATATCATACCAAATTGAAATTGAACAGATGAATTTAAAAGTTTTGATTTTATCTAATAATGACTGTGCAGCATGTTTAGTATTCATATCTCTCGAAGTATCTTCGGTCAAATAATGTAAACTTTTACAAATTTCCAATAACTGAAATCTTAGAGGGTGAATGGCTTTGATTTTGCTTTCCCATCTTATTTCGCTTACTGATTTTAAAGTTAAATTTGGCAGATTCTGTTTTAAAATGTCCCACCTGTAAGGCGAAGCAGAAAAGAAATTGAACAACTCTTGAATAACTGAAAAAAAAACCAACAGTCTCATATGAAATTTTAGCCGCATCATTAACAGTTAAATTTAATGTGTGAGCTGAACAAGGCACAAACATTGCTCTGGCGTTAACATTCTGAATTTGAGCTTGAAGCTCTACATGCCTGCCAGACATATTTGCACCTTTGTCATATCCCTGACCTCTCATATCATGAAAATCTATTTCAAATTTTGGCAATATTTCTTCTTTTAAAAATTTAAAAAGTCCTTCCCCTGTAGTATTCAAAACTTGAAAAAAACCTAAAAAATGTTCTCTAATTTCAACTGCATTTGAGAAACAATGAACGAATCGTATTATAAAAGTCAGCTGCTCAACATGGCTAGCATCGGGAGTTTCATCTAAAATTATTGAATAATATTTTGCTGTTTTTAGACAGGTTAAAATTTCTCGTTGAATATTTTTTGACAATAAACTAATTAATTCATTTTGAAAATGATTTCCTAAATAATGAGGCATATTTTGATTTAATTCTTTAGACTTTTGAATATTATTTACATGCTCCATTATAATTGGATCGAATTTAGCCAACATTTCAACTAATTTCAAAAAAATGCCTTTATTGGATTCGTAAAGTTTCTGGCTGGCTCCTCTAAACGCTAAATTTTGACCAGCTAAATACTGCACTATACAAATTATTCTTTTAATAATTGCACGCCATCGTTTTTTTTTCAATTTCGAAATGTTTCTGTTGCTCTTTATCAATGGTGCATTCTTTAACCAAGCGTAATTTCAATTCGTACCATTTTTGAGCGCTTTTCATAATTATGCTCCATACTATTTTTATGACGGGAAATATTAACAGATAGGTGTCTCCAATTAGAGTAACCAGAAATTAATTTATGAGACTGCGAACTAAATACTTTGCAAAAAATGCAGAATACGGCATTTATTTTTTTAGAATATACTAACCAGTCCCTATTAACGTTTGCGCCATTTGGTAACTTCCGCATATATTGCGTGGCTGAAAATTTTCTACC